>JAHZTW010000043.1:398216-512994 GCA_020283515.1 Alliaria petiolata
AAAACTTAAAAAAAAAAAAAAAAAAAAAAAAAAAAATGATGATGACAGTAATAAACAGATGGGGACATTTTATCAGTTTTTAGAAGAAGATTGGAAGATGAAAACCGCAGCTAGAACACCAACCAATGCTGTAACAGCCAAAGCAACCGTAGGCAATGGACCCGCTACCCCAAAATTCTGAACAAAAACCAATAAGACATATATTAGATTAAAACTTATATATGGTTTTCTACATTTCTCAAATTGCTCTTTTGATTTTTGTTTAAAAAAGTTTCATAATCAAAATTATCATAGTTTTGACATTATTACCTCAAGAAGTCCTTTTCCAGTGGCAATCTCAACAGTAATGGCGACTGCAAAACCAACCATAGCGCCACGGCCAAGCCATATGTCCAAACCGCTGCTTCCTTCTGTACTTTGCTCGCTTCTAACGGAGAGTACTGATGCTCCTCTGTTTCCACTTCTTCCTCCTCCACGAGTCATTCTAATCTTCAATGGCACTGAAGCAGAGACACAAAAACAAATCAAGATGGAGAACTTACGTTTTTCGGATTTACTCACCTTACACAAGCAAGTGCATAAAGCATCTTCATACAAATTGGAAATTTTTATGACTACTGCAAGGAATTAGTTACCGAGTCAATCTGAAATTTCCCCTAATTCCAGAGAGCCAAAACACATATGAACAATCCAGTCGGTAATACGAATCCAAAACCACCACCCAGAATTCAGCTAATTAAGATACCCAAAAACCCTAATTACAGCTTCAAAATTCAATTTAGAAAATCGGGGAAACAGCTCAGGGCCCAGGAAGACGTACAGAGAGGAGAACCAGAAGCGAAGGTGGATCGGCTTCCAGCAAGTTGTGGTACATGAACCCCACAAGTAGAACTAGGGTTTGTGATTCTGGCTAGCTTTATGGCGCCAGGATCTGGCAGGAGAAAATCCGAAACTAGTCAGATACATTACTAGAAGAATGAACCATGCCGAAGAGAGAAAGAGAGAGTACTAGGAAGAGAGAAGGCGAGAGACGCAGAGAGTTGAGATAAGGCCATGTTCCTTCTCTGTAGATATTATCTAGCGCTGTTAATTCCCAATTGGCGCCACTCTTCTTCTTCTCCTTCTTCTTCTACTACTAATCCTTTCGTCATACTGTACTTCTCAAGCGTCGCAGTATTATCTGTTCGAGCGAACGACACGTGTCTTCTCTCCACTCATTAAGTTCGTATCTTGTTTTCTTGAAAACGGCTGCGTTTCACAACCTAATGATGTAGTACCACCTCTTTCGACATTTGAACCAAACCGAACAACCTCAACTTAACCAAGGCGAACCAATTTAAGAATTTGATCGGTTTATGATTTCATTTCTTTTGGTTGGTTGAATCGATTTTGTTTAAGAAATTCGAACTGCCGACGAAAGTGTGTTCGAAGTTTGATCCAAATAGTCTGGGAAATTTTTATCCAGAGAAGAAAGAAGCACAAGAATCATTAACCATAAAGATGAAACATCTCAGAGACTACTACTCTCAAGTCTCCAACATTACCAAAACTGTAAGAAAAGCCAAGATGACATTATTGCCTAAAAGTACCAACAAACGCAAACCCTTGAACAAAATCCTCACATTCAAGATTCAAGAATCAAACAAGACACCAAACTAGAGCTTGAGGAAAACAAACTCCTCCACCGCTGGGATTTCCCCAATCTTCTTAAGAGTCTCCTTGCTTGGCTGATCATCTACTCCAATCGCCATAATCGCCTGCTTCCTCGGTGCGATTCTTCCAACGCTCATGAAGTTAACGTTCACGTTAGACTCTCCAAGGATGCTCCCGACCGTCCCGATCATACCTGGTTGGTCCACCTGCCTGCACAGTATGATACTACCTTCAAGAGTCACATCCACCTCGAACGATCCAACCTTTGTCAAATGCGGGACTCCGTCTTTAACCCTTCCTTCCACTTTCACCTCTCCTGATTCCGACAACGAACTCGCGAATTTGGACTCCACGTTGCCTAGCTGAACAGTTATTGTCTCCAACGGGTTCTCTGGTGACCCGTCCAAGAGCACACGTTCCTCTGACAGCCTGAGACCTCTCTGCTTGGCTGTGAAATCAGCGTTGACCAAGTTCACATATACGTCAGAGATTGGCTCGATGATTCCCTTTGTGATCATGGCTCGAAGCAGTCTTGTGTCCAGATCGTCAGTGGCTCGCGCCGAGGTGTATGAGACTTTCACGTTTTTCACGCCGCTTCCTCCAGCTACCAGTTGCACCGCCAGTCTCCCTAGTTTCTCGGCTAGTATCACATATGGTTTCAGCTCAGTCAGAACCTGCGGATACAAAATATGATGTAAGCTTGAGCAGATAACAAATGTTCCAATTGGACTCTGATAAGAACAAAGCTATGAAACTGCTATTCTTATTACACTCCTCAATAACTGCTCTCTAGCCAGCTCAGAATAGCCCTAATCTGCTACATTTGGCTGAACTTCTTCAAAACTTCTCAGAATCTCATTAAGCAAAAAGAGGCTAGGACGTTTGTATCTTTGATTCAATTTCGAATATGATGAAGCAAAAACAACTTCTGTGCTCACCTCAGCAGAAACCATAGGTGCATTGACTGCAGTAGCAGCAAGCTCTCCATTCAGAGCTCCAACAACAGCTTCAGCAATTTCAATGGCAACTCCTTCCTGTCAGAGCCAAAACACCAACTAAATAACAGAAGCCAGACAGCAAAAACACGATTAAATATCACCTGAATCGTAACACAAATTGCACACCTGAGCCTCCATTGTACTGGCTCCAAGATGAGGTGTCACAGTGACCCTCTCGTGCTGCACGAGCTTGCTGTCTTTAGCCGGTGGCTCTTTAGTGAAGACATCAAGTGCAGCCTGAGCAACAATGCCAGAATCCAGGGCTCTCACTAACGCGTCTTCGTCTATGACACCTCCACGAGCAACATTGACGATGCGAACACCTTTCTTCATTTTGGCAAAGGTCTCGTCGTTTAGTATCTTGTTTGTTGCTGGCGTAAGAGGCATGTGCAGAGAAATGAAATCCGCGGTGGCGAGGGCTTCATCGAAGCTCACTAGGTCAACACCAATGGCGTGAGCACGGTCTGCTGGGGCATAGGGATCATGAGCAATGACACGCATACCAAGACCTTTGGCACGACGAGCAACTTCCGTCCCAACTTTCCCGAATCCCAACACTGCAAGGGTCTTTCCAACAAGTGAAACACCCACATACTTGTTCCTCTTCCACTCTCCTGCATTACAGAGATATTAAATCCAAGATCTTTCAGAAAACTCATCCACGAGTCAGTAAGTTTACAGTCAATCCACACACACACACACACAAGCATCATAAAAACTCAAAATTTTGCCCAACTTCCATCAACAAGTTTTGGCGAAATACAACATTATAACTACACTTGTAATCCTGGCATCGTCCACAGTAGAGAAAAAGGAAAGCTCATAATCTAGATTCGTAAATTGGAAAAGCCATCAATCACAGGTATCAAAAGAACAAAAACAATTAGTATATAGCAACGTATGGAAAGTATGAAACCGAAGCGATGAAAATGGTTAATCTCAAAAGAATATCGCAAAGTATGGAAAGTAAGAAACTGACCAGCCTTAACAGACGCATCAGCTTGGGCGACGTTCCTGGCCATGGCAGCCAAAAGCGCGATTCCGTGCTCAGCGGCAGCGATCGTGTTCGCCGTCGGCGCGTTGACGACAAGACAGCCAAACTCCGTCGCTGCGCTCAGATCCACGTTGTCGATCCCAACACCAGCGCGTCCAACAACCTTGAGGCGTCCGCGAGACGATTCGAAAACCTCACGCCCAACCTTGGTCCCACTCCGAACGATCAAAGCGTCACAGAGCGAGATCTTCGTGTTGAGCTCCTCAGGCGTCATGTTGTACGAGCAGTCGACATTCGCGAAATCCTCCAAGAGCTTTACACCAGCCTCGCCGAGCTTCTCAGCGACGAGGATCGTAGGCTTGGATCCGTCTCCGGCGGTGCACGACACGAGAATGAGCCGCCGCCGAGGAGCATCGCGGTTGCGAGAAGGGAAAGCGACGGAAATGGCGGAAGGGAGAGGCGATCTGGAGGAGAGAGTCAAGCTCTTGAGGGGATTGGTAGCGACGGAGATCGCGGAAGATGCGGCGGCTGACATTGCTAACGCTTTAGGAGTAGTGAATAGTGCTGTGTCAAGTGGAGAAAATGTTGGTGGCACGAGGGAGATCTAAAAGGGTTACAAGGCGATGTTGGGGGTTTTATACTCGGTGTAGGGGTTTGGTGTGATGTGATATAGTTGTTGGAGAAGGCGATCGAATCTCACGCGCCTTGGAAAATAAAATATAAACACTTTTTTTAATGTTAAAAATAAAATATATAGAGATAAATTGGTTATGTTGTAGATTACAGTTTTTTTGTGTTATTCACCAAATTTTTTTTAAATTTTTTTTTTTTTATCTTTTATCCAAAAAAATATGTAACTCTTATAAGTCTTCTTATAAAGCATTAATCTTATGCTACGAATCAAAAGAAAAAAAAAACTGAAATTCTAGAAATTCATTAAACATAGTCCAATTAATCTAAAATAAAATGTTAATTACATGAAGAAAATTTAAATTATGAGTAAATTATTCTAAGGCTTTTAAGCTAACGCTGCAACAAAATAAGGTGTCACGCGTGTGTTTCACTTTCCAGTGTGAGAATGTGTGTATTTGTAATTTCCAAATGTTTCGGCGAATAGAGTTGCATCTAAAAAGTAGCCAAACAAACAAAAAAGGGCAACTTCGAGGAAAAGTCAAAATTTTATTTATTTATTACAGAGATCTTAGATTTGTCACTGCAAGAATAATTTACAGCTTCGAAGATTTTATTTTTATTTTTTGATAAAATACAGCTTCGAAATTTTTTGATACTTCAAAATAGATCTTGAAGTCTTAACGTGGTGGGGTCTTGCCATGTCTAACAGATCATTGCTGCAATTTTGAATACGGTATCTTTTTAAGATTTTAAAATTTAAGTCGAAACGAACGAGGAACAAAAAAAATTGCTTAGTATGAGACTAGGAGTTGATTCAGATGAAAATAATCAATTTTGGAATATCCAGTTAGATGAATATGTCTAGGCCTGCCAGGAGCTTGTTTCCTCGTATAATACTTGTTTTAAACCAAACAATACATCGTTGGGAAAAAGCATATACAGTATATAGAACAACAATGTGTGTATGAGTTACATAAATAACATGAAGAAAATTCCACAACAATTCATGGCTTAGATTCTTGGTATAGAGGTGTTATTATTCAGATGGTGTATTTAGATCCAAATCTTAAGCTTCCAAAGGAATTTAGCTTATTTCAACAACAACAAAAAAGCTACTCAAACATACTGTACATAATTTAGTAACTTTTTGAATGAAGCAGGAATGTATATACGTATAAAAGACAACGTTACAGGAGAGATGTGGCATGCTAAACACTAAAACTTAATAAAGATTTAATGGTTTTCTAAGCAAATGACCGTGCTGCAACCCAAATAGTAAGAAACGGTCCCCAATAATAAATTAGCTATGCACTAGAGAGAGTTCCAATTTCAGCAATTAAAAAATAGTTGAAGACTTCAAATTTGAATTGAATTGGGCTTACAAAGTACAGTATGAACCTCCAATATTAAAAAAAAAAAAAGAGGTGTGAACCTCCCGTTTAATTTCCAGGGCAAGTTGTTCGTTTGTGTCAGCTTACACGTACAAATACAAACAAGAAAAGTAATACTATTATATAGTACAATAACTTTATTTTCCGGTGGTCAAATATAACAGTAGTATGGTATTAGTATTATTACTTGTTGGGAATATTTGGAAGGATATACTATTACTGATGGCTGTGACGCAAGTATAAATTTATGGCACGTGAAAGATTTGCTTTTGTGTTTCTTCAACTGCTTAAAGATGCATTGATTTTGGTAGGTCGACTGTCCAAAGCCCCTTACATATGCAGCCGCGCGTGCTTTATAATATACTGTTGGTTTTTTTTTGTATACTGTTGAATTTTTGTTTATACAAACATTTTAAGTTTTAGGTTTTGTTGTTTGAAATTAGAGATCACAACAAAAACAAACGAATAATTTGTTCTTCCAAATTTAATATAATCCTTTAAAAAAAAAATTAGAATAATACCTTCCTTTTAAAAGCATTCTAAAAATCTCAAAATATATATATTGGGTATGCATATGATGATAACACAATGCTCTTGGATACTCTTGGTCAATGACCCGGGGCTTGAATAACGAAAGCGAACAAGATTAGACTAATTCGTTAAGAGGTCAAAACCGAATTTAGTTACGTTTCACATCGTTTGGTTCGAAACAAGGATAACAATAAAAACATAAAAAAGAAAACTTGTCCATATCAAATACATTTTATTCAGAAATTTTACAACGTGCAACAGATAGTTGTCGTCTATCCTAAAAACAGAATGGCTAAAGTCCGCCACGTCCATTTCTAGTATCAATGTGAGAAATGAGAAGTATATTATTATCTGTCCTCTATACGTAAAAGAGTTACATAGTTTGTAAATCAGCACCATCACTTAAACCGCATATCTCCTTATGTGAAATGTAGACAAAGACAAACATTAGCAGAGCTTGAAGTTATTGATCTCACTTCTTCTGCTAGATCATGTGGAAAGACCAAGTAACTGATCTTCAACATGTATAACCTGAATAATAATAATAAACTGAGCATCAATTCAAAAATTCAACATATTTTTTCTAGTGCAATTCCAATGGTAATACTAATTTAACATAATTTACATTTCTGTGGTCTCCGATTAAATTTGCGTCAACAAAACTTTCTTAGACCGCCGTTATTGTACATACAAACTCCACCATTAAACGTGTTCGTCTCATTGTCAGAAATGGCGTATCTAATCTAAGCTCCATGTACACATCAAGCTTCTATATAGTTTAAACCAATTTCTAGCTTCTCTGGAATACACTCAACGACATGATCATTCATAACTGCAATGATCCCAGATTCTTAATTCACAAAGGACTAACCATGGGGGTTGCTAAGAAATCCTATACAACCATTTATGTCAGAACACAACAGCTGCTAGAACAAACTGACTGTTCTTAACTCTGAGCATTAATAATTTACCATTCCCTTACTACAAGCCTTCGCGATATCCATATAGCATGTACACTATAAACACACGGAGAGAGTCATGAAGATTGACACAAACTTACTTGATTGTCTAGCAGAAGTTGGAAAGGTAAGCTTGTGCCAAGGAGAGACCGAGTTGGACTTGAGCCTCAGTGGTTAAGTGAAGATTGTCGGGCTTTAGCGGCAATCCCTTGGCATCTACACAGACCACATTGGATAGTTTCAGACCAAACTGTGCTTCTCTCACCTTATCTATGTATCCTCCTCCCGATGCTATTGCCACCTGCTTCGATCAAACCAACACAAATAACTAATGGAAACCGATGAACCATCTCAAAAAAGACATCAGTTTCAGCAACAGTAGGACAATCTTAACTACTCCCACGTCTGAAGAAATTGAGCTTGCTGACAGAAATCGAATCGAAGGAAGATAAGAGGCAGACCTGGATAATGGGAAGAGAAGGGAGGCTGAGATCATGACGGAGGTTCTTAATCAGACGGTCCATATTGCTCCCGTAGCTCTCGGCATCGTGGATGTCCAACACGTCACTCTCTCCTTGGTACCAAAGCACCGCCTTGATCTCCCCGCCGCATTTCCTGCTCTCCTCCGTCCTCTTGACCATCGTCTCGTACAAGTGGCTCCCACGCGCCCACTCTTTTATCGCCGTTCCACCGGAGGCGCACGGGACCAGTCCGATCACGGCCGAATCTGCGTCCAATCGATTCCTCACCGCGTTCGCGAAGGCCATCCCCGGGCCCACGCCGCACACTTTTGCGGTGTCGATGTCAACGTGGAGTGGCTCGCGCGCTTCCTCCCACCGGAGATGTGCGCCCAGGCGGAGGATCGATGAGTCGGGTGCGCATTCCGGCGGAACGATTTTATCCCATTCCCAGCGATTGTGGTGGTGGTCTTTGACGACGCCGCCGCGTCCGGCCATATTGCTTTGCCCGGAGAGAATGAAGATCTGATTTGGAGGTTGACTCTCAAGTGTCTCCGCGCCGGAGACGGTAGATCCTCCTTCCATTTCTTGGTATAGATGGTATCAGAAAAGAAAATTCTACAATTTTTCCAGAGTTACTTTTCCACTGTATAGATCACACTTTAGAGATCGAAATGTCTGAAGAAGATGATGATGATTAGGCGTGGACAATTGGAACTTGGTTCGGTTTGGGTTGGTTTTGTTCAAAATCTCAGATGTTTGGTTTCGAAGTTGGACCGATGTCGGTGTACAACTGTCTTAAACTTGTGTTCACCGGAAGAAAACATATTACCGTCGATTTGTGATAAAATACAAAAATTGTAGAAAATATTTATCCACATTAAAGCAATTACTTTGGTTTCGTCACAAAACGTTTGTGTCATATTTACGATTAAAGCAATTACTTTGGTTACTGTTACCAAAATTAAAGCACTTTAGAGGAAAGTGTAAGACATTGAAAGAAAGTGATATAGAGTTTTATTTTAGGTTAACTTGAACCAAAAACAAAAATAGTTAGGAATACACAAGCTTATACGACAGCAAGTAAAGTAAGCAACACACACGAAGCAAATCCACTTTTCTATATTGCCAATGACTTAGGCTACTACAGTACTCAAGAAATCGAACTAAACACACATTTTCTCCAACGCTTGCACCACTTCTTTCATAGACGGTCGCTTCTGAGGCAAGGAAGAGACACATTCAATTCCTAACCTAAAGCACTCCATCGCAACATCCTCGTGGCGAGCCACATCGCTCCTAATTGCACCGTCGATCAACCTCAAAAACAGGCCTTTCTCTCCTGCTTCAGAACCGGGTAATTCCGACCACTGATCTACATCTTGATCGACCGAGAGGACTTTGCCTGTGAGAAGTTCTAAGAGTATGACGCCGAAAGAATAGACGTCCCATTTAGGGTTTGGTTTCTGGCTCGTAGACCATTCTGGTGGCTGGTACGGTGAGCTCGACGTTGGTCCAGTGGTGTGAGATTCACGCACCGATGTCATGAGGCGGTCTAGGCCCAGATCGGTGATGATGGGCTCATTCTCAGAGTTCAAGAGAATGTTATTGGGCTTGATGTTACCGTGCACGTGTTTCTTCTCGCTGATGTAAGATAGTCCTCGTGCCATTCCTCTTGCTACCTTGAGCCGTGCCTCGAAACAAAGTGGGTTTTGCAACGACGATGTCGAAGAGCTTGAGCTTGCCTTCGCTGTTTGTAAAGGAACAAAAGGGAGTGTTAAAACTTTAAAAGCAAAGTGATGGGCGTATTTTAGAGTGCTAAACTGCGCGTAATTATGGGCGTAATATAGAGAAGAGAAGGTATTTTTTTTGACTTGGTACGCCTGAGGAAACAGAGGGAGTGAACAGCTTACTGGCGGTGAGGGAGCAAAGGAGGCTGCCATTGGGAACATAGTCGGAGATTAGAAGCTTCTCGTCGTTTCCCCAGCAGAACCCACGAATTCTGACGATATTTGGGTGTCGAAGCTTAGCGATGGCACGAACCTCCCGCTCGAATTCCTTAAGTTTCACAGTCGCACAGTTCTCCGTCTCAATCCGCCGCACCGCGAATGAAGTTCCGTTCTCCAGCACCGCTTTGTACACGATTCCGGTTCCGGTGGTTCCCAATACGTAAGCAGACGCCTTTAGTAGAGTGTCTAGATCTAGCCGAGTCTCGCCGTCGACTGTGACTAGTTGGGTCTGAGGGCTCTGTTTCAGTCGCCCACCATCTGTTCGATTGAATGCCTGAATGGTTTGCTGGTTCTCTACGTCGCTCTCTGAAGTCGATGTCTCGTCGTACCCTCCTCCGTTCAAGATTATGCACGAGCCGCATGCCGTTTTTGCATCTGGTGAATCTGTGACTGTAACCTCCGCGACGCTTGGTTTCGGTTGGTGATTCGATTTCGTGGCTTCGTTTCTCTCCAGACACGTTGTGAAGAAGCCCAATGTGCTGGATTCTGGGGACCTTCTGCGTTTCCTGACCTGGTATACGTAGAGCACGAATAGACCTATAATAGCTAGACCAGCTATGTTTGCAACTGTGATTCCGGCAATGGCGCTTGGCTTTAGCTTACTATTTGCTGTCTGATTGGGTGATTCTGTTGAATGGTTTATTGGAGCCGAGCTTCTGGGCTTGACCGCTATCGCCGGTGAAGTATTTTCAGGGATATTTGGAGGGTTTGAAAGAGTGGAAGGAATTGAACAAAGGGTCTTCAGTGGCTTCCCGCACAACTCTGGATTACCAGAGAAAGACTCGGCCTTTTGGTTGAGTAAAGAAAGGGAACTAGGGATTGGGCCTGTCAGGTTGTTAAAGGAGAGATCGACTGTGGCGTTTGCTGGAAATTTCTTTGCAAAACCTGGAGAAATCACGCCCAAGATTTCGTTGTGTGATATGTTCAAGTAATGCAAGATTCTCCCTCCCAAATCCCGAGGAAGAGAGCCGTTCAGAAGATTTGAAGAAAGATCAAGAACCTGTACTGCTTCGAAACCACCTGGAACATCACCTGAAAAGGAGTTCTTTGTCAAGGAAACGACCGAAAGATTCTTCAGAAGTGAGAGGCTGAGCGGAATTTTTCCGGTAAATGCATTAGCAGAGAGATTCAAGAGCTGGAGACCAATCACACTGTTGATACTCGTGGGCAAATCGCCAGAGAGATTGTTGCTTCCAAGGGAGATAAACCGAAGCTCAGTGGCGTTGAAGACCGATTCCGGGAGTGACCCGTTGAAGAAATTGCTGGACAGATCCAAGATCCTTAGATGCGGAATCGAGAACAAGCCAGGAGTGACGGAACCAAGAAGGTGTTTGTTGGGAAGTTCCAAGCTTGTGACTCTGAACGTGTCTGGTGTGTTGGGATTCCCAAGCTCAGTACAGGTGACACCTGTCCACAAGCATGGTGTTTCATCATCATAGTTCCAGTTGCGTAGAACAGAGAGAGGGTCACTGAGGATGGAGTATTTGAAAGATAGCAAAAGAACACCATCATTGCTGAGAGCTTGGAGTTGTGTGGGGACTAGAAGAAGGTGGAAGAGGAATAATGAGAAGAGGTTGCTTCTGTTGGAAGTCATGGTATTTTCAGTTCTTGGTATCAACCTCTCTTGTTAGTACATATGGCTCTTCATATTCATAAGAGAAAGAGAGAGAGAAAAAGAGAGAGAGAGAGAGGTTGAACCACTGCAAGTAATAGTTGTTCTGGTCACCAAATCTATAGCAATCTCGGAGATGTTGAAGGAAAGAGAAATTTAACGAGCCGCGGAGTTGATGAAAGAAGCTTTTGACTAGACATGGGACATTGGGACAAAGGTGTAGAATCAATGATTCTGGATCATTATTCATCAGTGTAAAATGTAAATGAACAGCTGCCAAATTTTTGCTCATATAAAAAATATTTCTTTTAATCAACAATGTAAAAAAGGAAAAAAAGCAATTCATGGGAGAGAATTATCATTACCGTTTGCTTTTGGGTGATCTATGGTTTACCAGAAGGAAATAAAAAAACTTAGCTTTTACTTTAGCAGAAATCATGCTGTTGATTTTTTTTTTTTTTTTTGGAGAATGCGTCCGTAGAATCTAGAAAGTTTCAAGTGGATTAATCACCGACCATAGTGACCAAGATTAATTGTACATATCAGAGATATCGGTGATTTATGTTTATTAATTTAGTACTTTGTCCTCTGAGAAGTTAAAAATCCTCATCTTTTAGGTTTTTACTAAAACAAAGGGGTTCGTGTGAAATGAAGTAATGAACCATATCATAAATCAGAGACAAAACAAGGGACACCAAACTGACATGTCAGTTATCCTCATCTTTAATTTATTTACTTTTAAATTAAAAAAATAATAATAATGAGAACAAACAAAAATAAATGTTTTTAAATGCAAAGTTGACCTTGCAGAGCTTGATTTTTCTGTAAAAATGTTGACAAACCGAGTCTTTAGGAAAATCGAAAAGTTGAAAATATTCCTTATTAGACAATAAATTATTACTAATTCGAACAGAGTAAATAATTTAGTCATATAAATTGTACTAAATTTTAAAGTTTTAAACAAAATTTAAAAAAACAAATTGGAAAAAAAAAAAAAAAAAGAGGAAAGCCACGGGTGGTGAGGTAATGGCCGCATCGCTTTCAGTGTAGTCCGTAGACGAATATAAAACAGATAACAAAGGGTCGAGTGGTCCATGTTATTTGGTTTCTGAGTGAAAATAAGATTCGAATGAGAGAGTAAACTGAGACCAAATAAAACGACAGGTCTTGTCCAAGAAAGTAGTGGCGAGACTGTTACACAAAACAGTTAATTTGGGTGTAAATCAAGGCTGGATTTTGATCACAGAATAAAAAAAGAAAATAATGGAAATTTAGACGTTGCCTAGCAAAAGAAGGTACATAATAAAGCTACGTATATTCTGTAGCTGACATTTTTCAACAGTGTAAGCTGAGTGTTGTATTTAAAATACGTCATTTGTGTAATCGCTAGAGAATGTTCTCAAATGGTTGTGATCATTAAAATTCTCACATGTGCATATTATAAAAGGTGTCTATGGATATGATGGGCATTAAACCTAGTCCGTTTTAAAATACACAAGATAAGAAGATATTTGGACATAAGTAAAAATATATCAACAAATCTGATGGCGTTATAGTCGATCACGGGTTGATGTCGTTTACTCTCTTGGTATTTTATTCATTCCCTCCCTTTCTGTTTTTTTTTTCTCTCTTTTCTTTTATAGTTTTGTTTATTTCATTTCTTTCTTAGCCCAGTGCAAATGTCTCATCTATCAAAATACTATTTGGGTGTTGAGCTGCAATGATTTTATTGTACTTTTTAGATCTTTAGTTTGAAAACCTCATCATATAATTCGATCAAGTTTTTTTAAAGATTTAGTTCTCTTAAAAAATTATTTTGTCTTACGTCTTTTTAATAGAAAATGTATTATTAGTTGCCTTTTTTTGAAAAAAAACAACTAAAAAAAACTACTATAAACTAAAATCTTTTATTAAATTTACGTCCATTCAATGCTTTGTTTTTATTGTCGGAATATAAGCAAATGTGAACTTGTACCATACCACAAATTGTTATAGGCCCTATGGCCCATATCCTCCCCCACGACATTGGATTGCATGTGTTAAAAGATAATGTCAACTTTTATGTAGAAAATGGATTAATTTTTCTTTGCACAAAAGAAATACCTTAGAAAAATTGACTATAATTATAGATAAACAGACACATGGAAAGTTCTAATGCTTAAATACAGTCTGATTAAATATACGACCATGGTTTTCTTTTAGATTATATTTAAATTCTCTTTTTTTTTCAACCATAAATTTTAGAAATATCAAATAATTATCCAACCACTTGTCGTAAAGATTAGATTTTAAAAGGAAGAGAGGGACTCCCATATAAAAGGCCAAAGGGGTAATGAAATATCAACTTTATATCTAAAATGTTCTCGCCGGAGCTCTGGTCCAAAAGAAGTTCTCACGTAGCACCGAAGCACATGTCTTTATCTACCAACCACGTATTTAAACTAATTTGCATCACAGTAGCACACATATATATATATATAAGAAAAAGTGTTCAAAGAATATAATGTTAAAACACTACATTCTTTGACCATCACAGTACATGCTTAAAGGCCAAATCAAAGGTTCTTTGCAGAGAGAAAGAGTCAAAAAAAAAAAAAAAGTTACAAAGCTGGTGTTTGATCGACATGGATTACAATCTGATCACGTCTGTGTTTCTTTGCTTATGCAGTGGCAAAGCTGCTACAGTCAATTGAATTATATGTTATGCAATGAAGGAAAAATAGCTTAGTTGGATAGATTTGGCTTGTGTCCCATCGTGCTGCGGTTGGCTGAGCTGAAGATGGACAGGTTCGCTTGAGTTATCTCTCATGTCTAGACCATTTGTGAGAAGAGAATTTTTGTCTGCGCTTTTCACACCCTCAACCTCTGAAACCTGTGGAGTAGCCACATTACATTATTATCCTCAATTAAGAAGAAACACATGTTTGTACCTTTACTTTTAAAGATCATTCTGCCTCCCAAATTTTGAAAGATACCTTTTTATGTAATTCCATATTCTGTTGATGCATTAGGTTTACTTTCTTGTGAAGGTCTAAATTCTCTTGGTGCACGAGATTCCCCTGCAACCGGGAAAAAAATAATATAAGAATTTAGCATTTGTACGTACCAAAACTGTGGAAACGTCTACTTTCTATCTTCCGGTAATCAGAGTCCTACGTCGCGGTTGAGTTCTTGTATTTCTTCGACCAACAGTTGATCCTGCAAACGTCAATGAGAAGAGCCATTAGGTTTTTCCAAATCTTACATTTTAAAAAAATGGACTTATTTACCACAACATCATCAAAACCTTTTTCATTCGTACGTCACGAAGGCTCAATTCAAGCTGTTTCTCCAATTTCTGTAAATCTTCCACACTTAGTCCAGAGAGCTCTTCCCCCATCATTTGCCTGTCAAGTACAAGCTCTTTCCCCGTCACTTTTGAATATTCAAACTTTTCCAGAGTAATTATACACCTTTCCTAATTCACATAAAAAGAAAGAAAGAGATGGGGAATGTGGAAGTGTTTGGTTATTCCCTTCTTATGGATGATGGTCTTAGATGTGTGGAGGTATAACTCTCAAGGTAGTAGAGATACAATTGTGATTTTGGGGAAGACATCCAAAACCCAAAACTATCCTTAGCATTAGCCTATATATGTTATCATTCCCTGTTCTAGTTGTTACTATCAAGAGTGTTTGACGAACACAGAGGATGCAAAACATACCGGTGGCTTTCTTGCAAATTATGTAGCTGTCGCTTTAGAATTGCGGCCTCCTTTTGCCAAAACTATAATATAGGAGAAATTACTTTCAGGTGATTGAAACTGAGATTTTTTTTTTTTTTTTGGGATTAATATGTTAGCAATTCTAGAATGGATTCTAGACAAAGAAAATGCAACATAATGTATATAATATGGTGGTCAGGTGTCATAACTTGTGTTTTATAGAAAATCCTACTTCAACAAATAATGCGTGTTATTTAAGGTCTCCAAGTGCAATATGAAATCATAATCAGCTTGAGAGGAGTAAAACGTTAAAATATGCTTATAAAGTCGTAATAGGCTAACATTATCAAAGGCAACAAGTAACAGTCTCTCTGTTTTAGTATATGTTACTTGTCTGGTCTATTCGTTACTCATTTAAAAAACCGACTCCCTGAGTTACTCTTTGAAATCCATAGAGAGGAGTAGTAAAAAAAATTAACAAAAAAGGAATACCTTGATTTCTGAAGCTGGGTTACTTTCAGAATTGGTTTCCCCTTTGGCATCGCTGTATCTCTCTATTACCGATTTCATGCTGCCAAAAAAAGGAAGGTAGTTGTATATCTGCAGAGCGGGGTTGGCAAGTAAGGTAACCCAAGCAACATCCACTGCAACATCTCTCCTTACATATTTCAATGTCAAAACTTTTTACTTAAAATAGATTTAGGCTACCCTAAGCCATCTTTGCCTACATGGAACTGGATTCTCTGCACCCAAAATACAGATTCGCCATAATCAAAATGTAACATGATGTATGAAGCTTAAGTTGACATTGAGAGAAATGAGACAAAATAGATGTAGATGTGGCCAGCTCTTAATCACCAAACCCGAGTATAGAAAATATTGTTATCAGCTCGCAAGTAATGATTAATTTATATGAATTAGTGAGACATCTATGTGAAGGACCCATTAGCACCATTGCTTCTTATACATAATGCCATCAATCTCCTAAAACCATCAACTCTTCTGAAAATACAATTATTTATTTGACTATCTTTTTTACCTTTTTTTTTTAACTTCAATGAACTCCTAAAGTAGAAAAACAGAAGGGATTGATGATAAAATGTTTTTCAAAAAGCAAGACTATACTCTCCTATATAACACTCAAATAATGACCAAGTTGAATGTAGAGCATTAAGGGTTTCCTAATTGGATAATTAAAATGGAAAACTTGATTACGGATGACAATGAAAGCAGAAATGATTCCCCCCACTTGGGTATTAATATCTTAATATTAAATAATGCAGCTCATTTTAGGTACATCAACCCACCAACTAGTTGCCAATAAAGAAAAGGAATATTGAAAAGAGATGATTTTTTCTAAAACCTCTAACCAAACCAAGAAGACATAAAAAGTGGTGACAAGCGAGAGAGAGAGAGAGAGTTAAGAGTTTCTTCTCCCCTACTAAACCACTAACCACTTTCCTCTGAAAAAAAGTCTATACCAAATTTAGAATGTTTCGAGAAACACTACAACGATCTACGCTTCGAACAAACCTCCATCTTTAATAGCCCTATCCAATTCTACATCCATTCCACTTTTGTCCTGTCCTGCATCTCAATAACATAGAAACATACATGCAAACCCAGAAAGCACAATCTCATATTCCGTTAAAAAAAAGCTATAATCTATGAATCTCAAGGCTCAATCAAACCGTATTCTTTCAGCCCATTCATATAGTCAACCAACCAAGTGATCTACTACGAAGTTTCAGCCATACATATGCTATGATTCAGGGCTAAACGAATCATCGTCAATATCTTCAGGGATGTGAACACAGCAATTGAATATCCAGATAGCAATAGCGAGAAAATCGATTAGAAAATTTGCTTAGTGGTCAACCAAAGAGAAGAAAATTCCTCCCTAATCAATCACAATGGAGCAAAAGCAAAAGTCAACGAAAGAGAAGAGAAAAGGAAACCTGGAGCTGGAGAAATCGTAGAGCCTGCCGGTGCTGGAGAAGATGATGACACCGACCTCCGCATCGCACAGAATCGCGAGCTCCTTGGCTTTCTTCAACAATCCGTTCCTTCGCTTCGAGAAAGTCACCTGACGGCTAGTGGAGTTATCGATCCTCTTGATAGCGATCTTTCCCCTTCCCATTTCTGCAGCTTTTTTTTTTTATATCAATCCATCCACAAACATCGTCAACTATCTCCGTAAATCCAGGCGATTATTGAATAGCTCAAAATCGAAAATTAAACATTACCTTTCTCAATAACCTAAGAGCAAACAGATCGCGCGAGATCTGCTCGGGTAGAAGAAATGTGGTTTTGATCGAATCAATGAGAGAGAGAGAGAGAGAGAATAGAAATTAGAAATTAGAGATTAAAAATGGAAAGAGAAAGAGAGCAGAGCAGAGAGCCCACAAAAGGAAAGAACATATGGTTAATTTGGGAATTTAGGGGAAAAGGCTTCTTACTATATAAACATAGATCGCTTGTTATATAGTGACACATGGCATGCTATAAGTGGGTTCTTTTGAGGATACCCGTCTATTTTTATTATTACATCAAAATCATTATTTATTGTATCGTACGATATGAATAAAGAAGAAGCACACTTTATTGTTTATTTAGGGAAAACAAAAAAAAGAAGCATACTAAAAAATGAAAAGTTGAATACGCTACAAACAAAAGGAACAACCAATAATTTGAGAAACCAAGAGTATAATCAAATAATTAAATTTCTGAAGCCAGAAAGAAAAAGGAATCCTAGAATCCCGACCTTAGTTTTAATTAGGGAGTAGCGCTCCGATGCAGAATGTACTGAGCTTTGCGCTTTACGCTATAGCAATGTAAAGCGATCGCTTCACAGATCCCAACAATAAAATCTAAAATAATTATTTTTAGAATTATAATAAAATAACAAATTTATAAACGTGACTTTCTGAGAAAATCAAAAACGTGAATACGTTAGTAGTAAAACTCAGAAACGACTATATCATAATAAATCAAAAACAAAACTATGTTAGAAAACTAGATACGTGACTATTGCATAAATCAGAATCGTAATTATGTGAAAGAAAATTAGAAATATCACTATGGCATAAAGCAGAAACGTGACCTATGTCAGAAACTTAAGAAACAAGAAAAGAAGGTGATAAAATAAAAGAGAAGAAGATGAGAACATAAAAAAGTAATAACTAACTTTGAGACTTTAGAGAGGAGACGACAGAGGAGAAGAAGAAATTATTCAGAGTTAATATTGATCGTGGTTAGGGAACAAAAGCTTAGGGTTTCATGGTTTGTCCGTCACGACATAAATAAGAAAAAACTAGGCTTTTAACTTAATTATGGTCTAATTAAATCATAACACATGATCATATTACATCAAAACTGAAATTTTTGTTGAAAATCAACAAAGCGATTGCCTTGGTCGCTTTTAGCGTCACAACAATGTTAAAGAAAGCGACAAAAGCGACCGCTTCATGTAGGTTGCCTCGCTTCTATCCACGTAGGCAACAAAGACATCGCCACACCTCGCCTTGCGCTATAGCGATATTAAAGCGCGCTTTTTAAAACTAAGATCCCGACAGAGACGAAAAGCACCCAGAGATGATCATACAGAAGCGAACGCATACGCATACGCATACGCATCATAAAGAGTATATTATATATACTACATACCCTCCTGTGTCTATGTAGAAGAAGAGAGAGGTCTAGTGTTCGAGGGTAAAGGTTAGATTGGTTACATATATTCAATTAAAGTGATGTTTTTTAAAAAAACATACAAATTCAATTAGAGGAACAAGGCCTTCATTTTGGGCCCGTTCTCTTGTTCTCATATTATATACTCACCACAAATTGTTATAGGCCTGTGGGCTGTGGCCCATTTCCTCCCCCACGAAATTGGATTACATGTGTTGTTAACGATATTGTCAATTTTTATTGTAGAAAATGGATTGACTTTACACAAAACTATAGATAATAGATATTTGTTGGAGGGTTTTAATTTTTTGCTTTTTTTTTTATCGGCAAAAAATACATAGACAAAGCAAGCATGAAACGATTAAAAGTTTAAAACCATGAGATAACTTATATTGTGGTGAAGTAGTTCGAGCTGTCTTGGCCAAGCTATCCGCTTCGACATTGGCTCCTCTTGAAATATGAGCAAAGAGGAATTGATCAGAAGGTTGAACAGGCCTGAGAATGTCACCAATGTAAACTGAAAGAAGGGGCAGGAACTGACTGTGGAGTGTTGATGAGATTCTGACGCTGCAGATGATGGAATAACGTTTTGCAATCTCCACAGAAAAGTACACCTTCATATCCCAATCTTTTAATTTTTTTTTGCTTTTAACCTTTTGATATGCTTCTTATTTAATATTAGTATGCTTCTTTCAAACAAAAGTTTGCATCTGATGTAAAAAGGAGTTTTTTTCTTAAATTAATTTAACATATAATTTAAAAAAAGACATATTTATTTTGTTGTATGAGATTTCAGTTCAAAAAATATATTCTCTCTGGTCTGGTCCAAAAAAGGTTCTCACGTAGCACAGCCACAGAGACGCGTGTCTTTATCTTCCAACTACGCATTTTGACTAATATGTACCACTAAATGTGTATGTAAATTTATAATCAACGCCGACGTTCTTATGTGTATTATATAATACATAGAACTTTATCCAAATTAGCCCCCCCTAACCTAACCTACCTCACTTTGGTAAACATAAAACATGACATCGCCAAAGATGCATAATGTAAATCAACTATGTTCCTCAACCACCGCATGATTATACAAGTCGTATTTTTCAGTTGATTTCGCTTTAAGTCACTTTTTAGTCCGAATAATATTGTTTCTTTTATCGTAGTCCGACATTAACCCGAAGAACTAAAGGCTAAAGACTAGCAACGTAACACATCAAATAAGTAACTCATAATTAAAAATGCTCAAACAAAGACGTTTTTATCCCAATATCATTATATCTTTTACCACTTTCGCATGAAAAATAGCGACAAACCATTTTAAATGCTCACAAAGAAACAGAAAATGGTCTAAATCGGGGTTGTAAAGAGAGAAAAAAAAGAGAGGGTGGTTTTTTTTTATTTCAAGTAATTCAAGCCTCGAGTTTGCTTCCTTCGACATCAACCACGAACCTATAACGCACATCGTTCTTCTCGAGTCTCTCAAACGCAGTGTTCACATAATCCATCTTCACAACTTCGATGATCGAACTCAAACCCTTTTCTTTACAGAACTCAAGCATCTCCTCTGTTTCCTTCATGCTCCCTATGAAGCTCCCCGTTATCACTTTCCTCCCTAATTAAAATCATCATCATCATCATCCCCAAATTAGTCCTCAAAATTACAAATCATTAATAATTATTCAATGAGTGTTTTGATTTATAATTTGACTCACCAAACATAACCAAAGGAGTGAGAAACTGCATGGGTTTGTTGATGACTCCCATGAGAATGAGTTTCCCATCAAGCCTAAGCAGAGACAAATAAGGCTCAAGTGCATGATGAACAGGGACCGTGTCGATTATGTAATCCATTGAGTCGGCCAATTCGTTCATCTTTGATTGGTCGGATCCAATCACGTAATCATCGGCTCCAAGGTCTTGCAAAGCCTCTTCTCTCTTCTTGTTTGATGAGCTTATGACGGTGACATGGTGACCCATTGCTTTGGCTATTTTCACACCCATGTGGCCAACCCCACCTAACCCTAGTATGCCTCCTCTTAGGCCTGGTCGTTTCAGCCCGAAGTGGCTCAGTGGACTGTACACTGTCACACCGGCGCACAGTAGCGGTGCAGCCTGCTCAACCGCCATTCCTTCTGGAATCTTTACCACAAACCTGAACACAACAAATTGACACTTTAGCAATACATACCCTAACCTAGTCTCCAAGAAACCCAAACTAAAACCTAAAGATCGGGGGTCTGAATATCGTTTATATATTATTAAAGTTATTCACTTACATATGCATCACTTTGATTTTAGAATCAATTAATATTAATGTCCAAATATTAGTTTCCTCTTTTTGTATTTTTTAATACAAAGTTTCTTGAGTTTAAAATCTTTATTAGTATAGTTTAGTTTGTATATCAAAATCGTTAGTTGAACAAAAACCAAGATTATGATTTTTATGTAACACATGACTTTCGACTTGAAATCGTCGATCAAATAACACAAGATTGATATATAATTATATTTCAAAATCAAAAGCAAATACCCAAATTCAATAAAACCTAAATTAATTAACTTGCGAAGATCATGAGTTATATCATGACCGATCTAAATAGTATAGAAAATCATAAAGCGAGAGAAAGAAAAAAAAAAGAGGAAGAAGTTTACTTTTGGTGAACGACGGTGGCTCTAGCGAAGCCACCTTGTGTGGGTTGACCATCGAAGTAAACATCGTTGTAACTCCAGATCTTCTTAGGACAATACTGTTCCAGATCTCTCTCGCATGGGCTACAACCTCCGCAACATCCAACGAGGCAACCAACTCCAACTGTTTCCCCTACGGTGAACTTGCTCACACCTGATCCTACCTCCACCACTTCCCCTACAACCTCGTGCCTGAAGAACATCAACTTGAATTTCAGATTCAATCCTAGATTTTCTTGGCTATATAAGAAGAAGAAGAAGAAAAGTTACCCAGGAACCATGGGGTAATTAGACATGCCGAGATCGTTCTTGGTTTGGTGAAGATCGGTGTGGCAGATTCCGCAGCATATGATTCTTATGTGTACATCATCTGGTCCCGTCTCTCTGTAGTAGATTAAATACAATCGAAACACAAATGATTAATGGAAATCACCCAGGGAAAAAAATCAAAAGATGGAAAGAAGAGAAATGAACCTGAGAGTGTAAGTGTAAGGAGAGAGTAACCCAGATGGGTCTCTCGCAGCCCATCCTGTTGTTTTCCTCTCTACCTCCATTTTTCCCATTTTTCTGATTCTCTCTCTCTCTCTCTCTTTATCTCTGTGTTATACTAGTGCTTCTTGATCTGGCACCCTGTTGCCGACTATGCGTGTGTATTGTTATTATATATATAGAAATTTGGAAACGAAACGCATGCGTATCTGTGATGAAATTAGTGGTGTTTGTGCATACATAGCGTACACTTGGTGGCTATTTTAGTGTGAATTTTGTGTATATTGTTGACAAATCAGTCAAAGCTTTAAATTCTTTAGTCGCTGAAAATAAGCTTCTAGACAAGATTTTCTTTCTTAAAAAAAAAAAGACAAGATTTTCTTTCTTCTTTTTATACGGCTCCCACTTTTTTTGAAATTTATGCGACAAATTATATGATTTTTTTACTCTCTCTCAGTTTATGATAAGCATGTTTATAGTATTTTCCTTTTGCTAACTCCGAAAATCGAAATACCAAATACAATCTTTAGCAAAAAAAAAAAAAAAAAAAAAAAAAAATACCAAATACAAAACTAAAGGAGAAAGAATGAATTTGTCAGCTTTACTTTAAAAGGAAGAAAATCTCCTTTCTGATGTGGACTCGTCAGCTATAGGGTCCACGGGAGTTGGTGAGCTAACATTGTGGGGTCTAAATCTTCTGTTGCTCGGTTTACATCACGATACAATTTCGTTCGGCCACGTGTTGATATGCAACTTTTGTTTTGACGGCCCAGATCAGCTGTAACTATTTCCTACTCCATGCAAATTCCTTAGTTTTGACGGCCCAGATCAGATCTACTATACGTTTTTTTTCTCCAACATATATTTATATATTAATCTGATTAGAAAAGAACCATCTAGAGAAGTTAAAATCCCACCTATGGACACCACAAATTCAATAAAAGGTAAATAGTTACTCTTTGTAACTATAAAGTTAAAAAAATTGTTGACAAAAAAATAATTGAAAAACTTTTAGATAACGGTCATAAATAAATTTCAAATATGTTTTGGCCACATAATTTATTGGACCATTGATCCACCAAAAAAGAAAAAGAAATTGGAGACCATATATAAAACAACATTTCAGCACAAATATTACGTCATTGCCTACGAATTTTCCCATTTTAATGATGTACTACTACTATATGTACTGATTAGGATCAATTCGAAGCAAGTTTCGGAATCCTTCGATAGCCATGGCTTTGGACTCTAAAACAAGAAAGGTTTATATGTGCTAGTGGTTGCAATTTCTGCACAAAGGTCACACCTAAACCTTATAGTACGATAGAAAGAACAACACTGATCATTTCATATGCAGAACATGGAATAATGTCTTAACAACCCGCAATTAGCTTTCTTGCAACTACTGATAGTCGTTGCCAATACAGCGAAAGAACATTTTTCGGAAAATTAAATTATTTAGCATCACAAATATGATGGGACGAAAATTTCATCACACTTCCATTAATGATTTTCCGATCTACGTCAATTCCATCACTAGTTTACATTTTGGTCATTTATAATACTCTAATATGTTGTTTACTTGTTACAATGTAGCGGCAGATTAGCAACAAAAACATGTTTTCCTGTACGTGGTCCACTCCAGGTTTTACCGACACGAACAGAGGGTTTATTACTACTAGTTCTGCGTCTCTCTTGTGCCCCTCGAATGATGACGTGGCATTCTGACGTAAGTCAATCTCTGTCCAACTAAGTGTATAATATATATGGCGGGAAGCTCTTCATTTCAGATTTGGAAAGCAAGCTAGTAACGTCATCATAAATGGATGGAGGAGACAAGGGTAAAACTGGAATTTCACTTGACTGCTCGTATTGCTGCTTCTCCAATCGCTCTCTCCTCAGGTTAATGTTGTTCTTTGTTTGTTTTGGAATATTTCTTCTGTCAGTTTTTTCTTGGCTGTTTTTCTTTAATACGTGAATTGGATCTTTACTTTCTTTCTTCTGATTCGATCTCATTTCTTTTTTCTTCTCTATCTGTTGGATTTTGAAAGATATTGAAATTTGGCCGCCTGAACTACCTATCTTCCATGGATATATCAGGTGGGTGATACTCTTGTCTTTGGTTATACTTATTTTCATTATATTTTGTGGTAAATAGAAAAAAAAAACAATTTAAATTCAGTTTGTAGAAATCATATGTTATGGTTTTTGGCCTTATATAAACCGAGTCTCTGATGCTATATTGATCTTGCAGGTCAAGAAAAGGGTTTCTCCATGGGAGGCGTACATGACAAGTAAACTCTTAACGCAATGTGATACAAGTTCTGAAAGCCTAAGAGCACAGTTGCTGGATGAGTAAGAGTTCTATATCTGTTTCTTTCCTATGCATTTTACATAAGCTATCAATATAACGATGAAAATTAGCCAAACTCATAGTTTTAGGCAATCGGTTATATATATATATGTGTGTGTGTGTATTAGGAGGAATAACATACACAATTTGATTTTAGCCGGAGTAAAGTTTATGGTAGAATTTTTAATGGCTTTAACACATACTCGTAACAATATATCACGTATTAACTAATAGGCGATGTTTTGCCTATCAACGAGCAAATAGATAAATAAGTAAAAGAGAAAAAAAAAATGGGAGGATATGTGAAAAAACCTTTAAGCCGACCATTTAGTTTTTCTTTGACCTCTTCTTGGCTTTTACTTTTCCTTATTTGTCGACCTTCCCTTCTTCTCACGTAATCGATTTCTCCACTTCAACTCAAATAGTGTTTTTCAAAGTTATGTGTCAGATTGACTCAGATGATAGGTTAGGTTAGGTTGCGCCTACTTAAAAAGAGTGCTCTTGTTTGTTCTGTTGTCGTTAACGTTAATTTACAAACCATTACGACGAACGATAACATAGACAACACTTGCTACTTTTGCTGTCACAAATGACCAAAAACATGTAAAACATGTTGCTTATTAGATTAACGACCATTTTTTTTTTTGAAAAGTCGAAAATCAGCCTTTTTTAAGTAGGGTATTAAACGAATAATCCAACTAAAATATTAGCGAGTCACTGCAAATATTTTGATTTGCATAGTGACTAATACGACTGATATGCAAGTGAACAAACAACTTCATCATCAACCTAAAAAACAACGGTTTTCAAAAAAAAAAAAAAAACCTAAAAAACAAGAGAGATATTTGATAAGTTGCAGATTTTAATCCTTAATTTGGTTTTCTTATGTGCCGCAGAAGGAAAATTTAAAAGAAATGGAGGTGGAAACTGAAAATGCGGAGAAGGACGAGAATGCAACAGTTTCTCCGGCGGCTCAACATGTGATCGGAGAAGATGGGAACAGTCACACTCAGAGTGTAAAGGAAGAGGTGAAGAAGCAGTTTTGGCTCTCCGCTCCACTCATCGGCGTGAGCCTCCTCCAATATTCCCTCCAAGTCATCTCCGTCATGTTCGTCGGCCATCTCGGCTCACTTCCTCTCTCCGCCGCCTCCATCGCCACTTCCTTCGCCTCCGTCACCGGCTTCACTTTCCTGGTTCGTCTCTCTCCGAAATTCAGCGTATCTATCTCTCAATTCGGTGGAGGAATTGAATTAACTAGACCGATAAATCAAATTCCAACAACACCACAGATTCGTGTTTTACTGATTCGATTTTTGCAAATAGATGGGAACAGCGAGTGCGTTGGAAACGCTTTGTGGCCAATCTTACGGAGCAAAGATCTATGAAAAATTAGGGATTTACATGCAGAGAGCCATGTTTATTATGCTCATACTCTCGATTCCTCTCTCGATTATATGGGCTTACACAGAGAACATTCTGGTCTTCGTCCACCAAGAAAAATCAATCGCCAAGCTTGCAGGCTCATACGCTAGATACATGGTCCCAAGCATCTTCGCCTACGCGCTTCTTCAGTGCCTAAACAGGTTCTTGCAATCGCAAAACAATGTGTTCCCTGTATTTGTGTGCTCATCACTACTTGTCTTCACGTGCTCCTCTGTTGGGTCTTGGTGTTGAAGTCTGGTTTAGGACACAAGGGAGCTGCTCTTGCTATCTCGGTCTCTTATTGGCTCAATGTCATTCTCCTCTCGTGTTACGTCAAGCTCTCAGCTTCTTGCTCACAAACATGGACTGGTTTCTCCAAAGAGGCTCTCAGCCACATCCCTGCTTTTATGAAGCTCGGTTTTCCTTCCGCGGTTATGGTCTGGTATATTGTTACTCCAGTGATGATCTTTTTTTCTTTCTTTCTTAATTAAAGTCCATATTGCTTAATCTTGTTTATAGTGTCATGATTATGTGGTATGCATGTAGTGGACAGCTTAGAGCTGTGGTCGTTCGAGCTTTTGGTTCTCTTGTCAGGCCTACTTCCTAATCCGGTTTTAGAAACTTCAACTCTTTCAATCTGGTAAGGCTGATTACATTCTACGGAGTTCTTGTTTTTTTTACTGATTTCTGCAAAATTTCCAGCCTTAATACTTCACTAACGCTCTGGATGATCCCCGTTGGCCTTGGTGGCACTGCAAGGTAAGTACACAATGAGCATATAAACGACATATTGCACAAGACTCAGTACTGTTAGTAACCTTAATTTTTTTCTGGGTCACACAGCACGAGGATCTCGAACGAGTTAGGAGCAGGGAATTCAAAAGGGGCGAAGCTGGCTGTACGTGTGGTTATGACAATGGTAATCGCAGAGGGTATTATGATGGGATCGGTTTTGCTGGCGGTACGGAATAAACTGGGATATGCTTTCAGCAGCGATCCAAAAGTCATCAAATACGTAGCATCAATGATACCAATTGTAGCCGCAGGCAACTTCCTCGACGGATTCCAATGCGTTCTGTCAGGTTCTTCCATCAATAAAACAAAAAAACTTTCACCAGAGTAATCAACTATTTGTATGTTGAAACCAAATGTGGTTGCATATGTTTTTGGTTGCAGGGGTTGCTAGAGGATGTGGATGGCAGAAGATTGGAGCTTGTGTGAATCTCGGCTCATATTATCTAGTTGGAGTTCCGTTGGGGTTATTACTCGGTTTCCATTTACATCTCGGTGGTCGGGTAAAGACATTTCTTACTGTTACGGCAACATGATAACAGGATAGAGCTGCGTTGTAAAAAAATATAATTTTCTTGTGCATTTATCAAAAGGGGCTTTGGCTGGGAATCGTATCGGCTTTAGTTGTGCAAGTGCTGTCTCTTTTCATCATTACCTTAGTTACAAACTGGGATAAAGAGGTAATCAGAAATCTGCTGCTGTGTTGTGTAGTGTTGGTTTTAGAATCTCACTTTTTAAGTATATATAATCGATATTTTTTGTTTATTTTGAAAGGCCAAGAAAGCTAAACACAGAGTTGGGCCTTGGGATAAGGAGGCTGAAACAGCAAATATATAGTCATGATAGCATACAACTTGGTGAAAATGTTGGTCCTTTGGTGGAAGAGTACATATAGTCGCCGACTCGGGCATTCGCCGCAGCCAAAGCATAGGATGAAGCAATGCATAGATTTTATAGAAATTTCGATTTACTGTTTCTATTGACAAGCACGAGTGTGTGTGTGTGTTTGTGAATCGCTTAAAATTGAAACAAAGCCCATCATCACAATTCCCCCAATTACAAAAAAAACAAAACAAAAATGCAAATGTAAAGACCCCTAATTCACGAATCAGGACCGTCGAATTCGTATCACCCAGAAAGCTCACAGCTTTGGCCAAAGAAAGAAGAGCCGTTTCTTCACGTTATCTCCGTGCTTCATCGCATTGACGTATACGCGGACTTTTGGCTGTAAATGGGGCCAATGCTTTTATTGTTATTATTATTTCACACATTTGTCTCTTCCACACGTCTCTCTTACGACCACAGGCTTCACAACTTCTCTCCTCTTCTTCTAATAATACAACAGCAATGTCTCCTATTTGCTTCTCACCAGATTTTTAACTGGAACAAGTCATGACGAATCTTCTGGAGATGAATCTTCATACCCTTCGTCTTGCCGAGGGGTTTTGTCGTACCAGGTACTCGATTTGCATTGTCTCTCGCTCTTCTTTAGACCATATCTGTTAGCTACTTGGAAACTTGTTGACGGAATTAGAGGAACTGAGACCCCGTTTGGATTAAGTTGTTCGGTTCAGTTCTCGAAGCAAAGCCTTTCCCTTTCAAATTGGGAACCATCTCACACATTGTAAGAACTGATTGCATAACGAATCGCCTCCTGTTGCAGATTAAGTGTTGCTTCCTTGGCAACTTCACCCTTTCTTCTGTTTTCTGGTGGATATTGCGGCAAGACTTGTATCCCTTCCCGCTTGAAATTGTGAGCAGTTAAAACATAAATACATCCATGCTTTTTACCAGTCTTGCTTTAAGTCTCTCACGATGGCGGTTTTGGTCTCTGGAGCCAGTACTTGCTATGCAACACTATCTGCTGTGGTACACAAGAACAAGTCAGATTTTGATGGGAAAGAAGCAGCCTTGCTTGTAGAAGAGCTCAGAGTCAACTTCAACGCCGGCAGAACAAAGAGCTACGAGTGGAGAATTTCTCAGCTTCAAAACATTTCCAGGATGATTGATGAGAAGGAGAGATGCATCTCCGAAGCTTTGCATCAAGATCTTTCCAAGCCTGAGCTTGAAGCTTTTCTAGCTGAGGTCTTGCATTTAATTTCAGTGTCCCTTCCCTTCTCTACATTCCAATTTATCTACTGTTAAAGCACTCTGGTGTCATCTTGTTTTCTCAGATATCGAATACAAAATCCTCGTGTATGCTTGCAATCAAAGAGTTGAAGAACTGGATGGCTCCAGAAACGGTAACTAGAACCGTTCCTTCAAGCTTTTGGCCGCTTCATCAATATGTTTCCAGCCTAAACCAGTTGCCTGAACTATGCTTGAATAATTTCAGGTAAAAACTTCTGTGACAACATTTCCCTCGTCTGCGCAAATAGTCTCAGAACCGCTTGGAGTTGTTTTGGTTATCTCAGCCTGGAATTTCCCTTTCTGTAAGCTCAAAACTGTTTTTGAAACTTTGTCTTACTATAAACAATCAAAAGTTATTGTATGTCTCGTCATGGTGTTTTTATTTTTTCTCCAGTATTGTCTGTTGAGCCAGTCATTGGAGCTATTGCAGCTGGTAATGCGGTTGTGCTAAAACCTTCTGAAATTGCTCCAGCGACATCCTCTCTTTTAGCGAAGCTGTTTAGTGAATACTTGGACAAATCAACAATCAGAGTCATCGAGGGAGGAGTCCCTGAAACAACAGCACTACTGGATCAGAAATGGGACAAGATATTCTTCACTGGTTTGCCTTTTCTCTGTTTCGTTTTTTCAAATTTTGATTAGGCTCTCAGGAAAACATGATTCTAACAATTATAGTCTTTTATTTAGGTGGAGCTAGAGTTGGTCGCATTGTAATGGCTGCAGCTGCAAAAAATCTTACCCCAGTGGTTCTCGAACTTGGTGGGAAGTGTCCTGCTCTTGTTGATTCAGATGTTAATCTACAAGTTAAGATCAGTTTCTGCTTGTAAAGCACAAAATAGATAAATTCAGGTCGCATACTCTCTAATCGTGGTGTTGTGATTGAAGGTGGTTGCTAGGAGGATCATATCAGGGAAATGGGCTTGTAACAACGGACAGGCTTGCATTGGAGTCGATTACGTGATCACAACAAAATATTTTGCATCAAAACTGGTAAAAGACTAGTTGATATAAAAGCCAATGATTCATTATTACTGTATTTGCTTCTCAAGCTTTGCTGATGCAAATCAAGAAGTACAGATAGATGCTCTGAAGACTGAATTGAAGACATTCTTTGGGGAGAATCCATTAGAATCAAAGGACCTATCGCGGATTGTGAACTCTTTCCACTTCAAACGGTTGGAGAGTATGTTAAAAGAGAATGGAGTCGCTGATGAAGAGTATGTTAAAATTGTTCAAGGAGGGCAAACAAGCGAAGACAAGCTGTGAGAGAAAATTGTTTCCTGTCGATAGAATTGTTCTTTGGGGATTCTAACAAACTAATCACTGTACTCTGTAATTTCCTTTTTACAGGAAAATATCTCCAACGATATTAGTGGATGTGCCAGAGGCATCTTCCATGATGCAGGAAGAGATATTTGGACCACTGCTTCCTGTAATTACGGTACAAAAGATGGAAGACGGTTTTCAGGTTATACGTTCAAGGTCAAAGCCTTTAGCAGCGTATCTCTTCACAGACAGCAAAGAGTTGCAGAAGAAATTTGTGCAGGACGTGGCTGCAGGAGGCATTGGCATCAATGACACCGTCTTACACGTAAAGACATAAAAAAACCGAAGTTCTGTTTTCCAAAATGCTAGCTCTCTCGTCAATTCAAAGATTGGTATGTTTTCTGTGCAGGTAACTGTGAAAGATTTACCATTTGGAGGAGTCGGGGAGAGCGGGATAGGGGCTTACCACGGGAAATTCTCGTACGAGACGTTTAGCCATAAGAAAGGAGTTCTTTACAGGAGTTTTGCTGGGGACTCGGATCTTAGATACCCTCCTTACACACCCAAAAAGAAGATGGTGCTTAAGGCTTTGCTCTCTTCAAACATATTTGCTGCCATTTTGGCTTTCTTTGGCTTCTCTCAAGACTCATCATGATTACACAACTTGCTGGAATTGTACAAGGTGGATATTTCCATGGAGATATATAAGATCAATATGAAAATTAGCCGTAGAAAACGAATTGCTAATCTTTTTATGAATAAAAGTATCTTTACATACGCAGCTCTTGATTTATTTGCATTTGTCGTTTGTGTGTGGTTTGGCAATGATATGATCGAATTTTAAAGTCAACTACTATGCCGCAAGTGTATGATTGAATGTGCCACGGTAGTATCTCGGAAACAAGTCTTCAAAGGCCAATGTGGTTGTACGCTAAAGATGTTAGAAATTAACTATGGTACGACGGATATGATTGGTATGTTTTTCGATTTTAAGCTCGCAAGTGGAAGTAAGTAAATAAACATGCAAAGAGGAAACCAGAAATTACTAGGGAATTGAGAAACTAAGTTGAGCAAATGTGATAAAAAAAAATAAAAAAAAATTATTGATGATCAAACATTTGGTGAAGTTAACGTCCAATTGTGTAGAGGTGGACACAAGAACAACCTTAATCTTATCATTCATATATTATACTCTAAACACTCAATTAGTGGTCTATCGAATTCAAACGTTGAAAATGAAATGCATTAAAGATAACAACTGTTATGGGAAACTCGGTGAAATTCCAGATTTGGTGGAGGTTTGAAAAAATAAACCTCCATAATGTCAACAAATCTCCATAAAAAAAATACTACTACGTAATAATAAGGAAAACAAAAAAAATCATTTTTACTTGGCCACATGGATATAAGTTTTTGCTTTCGGCCCATTTGAATATCCGGAAAGAGAGTTTATCCATGAACTGCACCTCTTCCAGGGATTAGTCTGGACCCCTCCATAAGTCTGGGATTCCCTGAATTATAAAAAAAAAAAATAATAAGGAAAACAAAATTGGTTAGGATAAATAAACATCCATAATGTCAGCAAATCGCGTACAACGGAACCATGCTTTTGTCTAACACGTCACACTCCCAAGTCTTTGTCAAGCATAAATTTGTAATTTAATATGTTTCGGGGATGAACAAACTCGTAAATATGGCTCGACCCAACCATATCTGCTTGTACATTGAGATCTGTGCACCATTCTTCCGCTTTAAATGATGAGTGCAAATTATCTGAACACAATTATTGTACTGCGTTGCGCCCATCAGTGACTTGTATCTACTCCTCCATAATCCCATTCAATTTAATACCCAATATAAGATGATATATCATTCAATGTCTATTATCACGAAAGGAAATATTTAGGTATCTTTTATTATTCCTCGACGAAATCGTTTGCTTGAATCCTTTTGTTTCTCTACGAATAAAAATATACCAAAGCTGATAGCTTTTGTTAAGGTTATGAGATTTCACTATGTAACTGTCTACAAAGGGTAAGAATGTTAAAAAAAAAAAAACTACAAAGGGTAAATCCCTTGTTACCTGACATATTGTCTTTGCTTTTTCTGAATTCTGAAGCAAAAAAATGCGAATTTTACGGAGATGAGTAAATAAAAGCTGTTTGTTTGTTTATTCTCATTTATTACTGTTCTTGAGTATTGGGTGAAAATTCGTTTTTTTAATTGAGGAAATGCACACACATGTATAATATATTAAAACTTAACTATAAAATGCATATTATCTTCTAATATTTTAGTAGCTGAAAATATTATTTTTTATAATATTTAATTGTAAAACAATTCTTTATATAGGATATTAAAATAAATTATGTTGATAAAATAATTAATTTTTTTTTATCATACAACAAAGAGAATTTCTTTAAATATCATGTTATTATAAATAGATTCAGCATACTTTATTTTTTTGGTTAAAAATATTCAGCATACTTAACATCATATACCCGTTATAAAAAAACAACATTTTTTATTTAATTATAATAAATATCTTAATCAATATTCTAAATGACAAAAAAAAAACCAATATTCTTAAGATCGACGTAGTTGTAAATTGTGATACAGTAGAAATTCTATAAATTAATAATGTTGCGACCATGAGATTTTATAAAAAATTATTAATTTATAATGATTATTAATTTATAGATATATTATTTGGTTGAAAAACTAATTTTGGAACTGACAAAAAAATTAATTTAGCGAGTTATTAATAAATCGAATATTAATTTATAGAGTTTTGTACTCTGTAATTTTGTGTATTCATGATTTTTAGACACCCACTTGGAAAATCAAAGACATTTGTCTGATTATCCAACTTGTCCGGTCGGGTTGGCTAAAAGCGCATTCACGCATGCATCTATTTCTGTCGTCGTCACTCGGTCACGTTTCATCATTTTATTTGTTGGGAGTAAACCGACAAACAGCGTAATGTCTACATCCATATTTGAATTTTTCTTAAATTTGAAGCGATTATGAGTATTAAATATAGACTTCTTTCGCAAAAAAATAAAATAAAATAAATATAGACTAAGAAGCGATTGAGAGAAATTGTGAGGTTAAATTTGAAGCGATTATGAGTGCAAATTAAAGCGACTATAATATGAGTAGATTCAAAACTCAAATATAGACTTCCACATGGCTCGACAATCTTAGTCTGAGGTTAGCACCTAACTAAGCCACACACCCTTGGGTTGCGTGATGCGTTTATCCTTTTTAAACCGGTCTATTGGTTTAAGTACACTAATTAACATATGTTTCGAACAGTTGGTCAGTATTTGCGTTTTCGTTTCACTCATATTATTAACATTGATTTTGTGATTTGTTATATAGAAATGATTTTGTTGTTCCCAACAATACATGTGGCCTAGAATTTTCTAGATAACTCTTGATCTTTTTTTGTTTTTGGTTTGTTTTTTTTCTTTCTTTCTAATCCTCGTAAAATAAGAAAGTTATTTTCTAGATAACTCGACTAATCTAAGTTGTTCACCTTTTAATAAATCACTAGATTAATATTTAAGAGCAGCTAAATAACGCATACTTACCAAATGGGACAAAAAAAAAACGAGCCTGAAAAAAATCCGAATTTCTAGCCAGGCTGCACAAACGTTTGAGGGGAAAAAACAAACAAAAACCATAAATGTTGGTTTAGGTCGTTATCCAAACAACACAAAATCACAAGAAAAAATATATAAATATTTACGATATACATTTATTGCATGAGAACTCTTTCTCTATCTCTCTTCTTCTTATCCCTCTTCTCTCTTACTCAATCAACCTCTATAAGTGTAATACGAGTCAGAACGAACAAAGACCACACCAAGAGTTTAAAGACAGAACAGGGGATATTTATCACTAAAATGAATTTCCCAATGCAGAACGTAAAAATGTTTTTCGATTACCTCATGACCCATCGGTTCAAGCTCTGTTTGCTCCCATTATTGGCTGCTATAGCCATGAAGGCGTCTCGTCTTTCCACACACGATCTCCACAACTTTTACCTCTACTCACAAAACAACCTCACATCTCTTACCATATTTTCCCTCTCTCTCGCTCTCGCGTCGACCATCTACATCATGTCTCGACCCAAACCCGTTTACCTTGTCGACTTCAGCTGCTACCTCCCACCGTCTCATCTCAAAGTCAGCATCCAGAAGATCATGCACCACGTAAGGGTTATACGAGAATCAGGCATGTGTTGGGAGAAAAAAGAGAACGATTACTTGATGGACTTTATCGAGAAGATCCTTGAACGTTCCGGTCTCGGCCAAGAGACCTACGTGCCGGAAGGTCTTCATTGTCTGCCGCTAGAACAAACGATGGCTGCGTCGCGCAAAGAGACGGAAGAAGTTATATTAGGAGCGGTCGATAATCTGTTTCGCAACACCGGAATTAGCCCGAGTGAAATAGGTATACTGGTGGTGAACTCTAGCACTTTCAATCCAACTCCTTCGCTATCAACTATCATAGTGAATAAGTATAAACTTAGGGATGACATAAAGAGCTTGAATCTTGGTGGGATGGGGTGTAGTGCTGGAGTTATTGCTATTGATGTCGCTAAGAGTTTGCTACAAGTTCATCGAAACACTTATGCTCTTGTGGTCAGCACGGAGAACATCACTCAAAACTTGTACTTAGGTAACAACAAATCAATGTTGGTTACAAATTGTTTGTTCCGGGTAGGTGGGGCTGCGGTTTTGCTTTCTAACCTGTCTAAAGACCGAAAACGCGCGAAATACGAGCTTGTTCACACCGTGAGGGTCCATACCGGGGCAGAAGACCGATCCTATGGATGCGCGACTCAAGAAGAAGATGAAGATGGTGTAGTCGGAGTTTCCTTGTCAAAGGATCTACCTATGGTAGCTGCAAGAACCCTAAAGATCAATATCGCAACTTTGGGTCCACTTGTTCTTCCCATAAGCGAGAAGCTTCTTTTCTTTGTAACATTCGTTAGAAAGAAGTTTTTCGACCCCAAGATCAAGCATTACATGCCGGATTTCAAACTCGCTTTCGAGCATTTCTGCATCCATGCGGGTGGTAGAGCGCTTATAGATGAGCTGGAGAAAAATCTCCATCTCTCTCCGTTACACGTTGAAGCATCAAGAATGACATTGCACAGGTTTGGTAATACATCTTCGAGCTCCATCTGGTACGAGCTGGCTTACACAGAAGCCAAAGGAAGGATGAAGAAAGGAGATAGGATTTGGCAGATTGCATTGGGGTCAGGTTTTAAGTGTAATAGTTCTGTTTGGGTGGCTCTTCGTAACGTCAAGCCTTCTGCTAATAATCCTTGGGAAGACTGTCTGCACAAATATCCGGTTGAGATCGATATGTGATTTAAGATAGTAATCNTTCCTCGTACATTCCTCGTAAATTCGATGCTAATTTACCACGAATTTATTTCCTCGCAAAAAATCGTGGCAAACGTCATGTTTTCTTGTAGTGAGGAAGATAATCATCAACCAACTATCTGAAGATTTAGATGACGAAACTGTTCTCGGTGCGATACTTTGGTGACAGCATCAACCAACTATCTGAATTTTTGTCTTTACATGAAGCAGCTTGAGAAGACAATCATTAAAATATTTCGTTAACCGTGTGGCAATCAGTTTTTCTCAGGTTTGGTTCTTTTAGAAAAAATAGATGGAGCAGAGACATTAACACCCAAAAATGGCCAAATCCTTCAATAAATTGTTAAGCCCAACAAATATTTCAATATCACAAGTTGCAAAAACCAAGCTTCGAAATATTCTGCTTCGGCTTAACATATCAAAGACAATAAGATGCTTCTTGAGAACCTTTATGTTGTAGTAAATCTTAATAAGCCTAGTAGAAAAAGTCATGTGCTACATGTGCTACTCAAGGGCGGATCCAGAAAAGAATTTTGTATGGGGTAAAAAAAAAAAAATTAATATGATAAAAAAAAAATTAAGCATAATCTATTTTTTGCACTTGTAATATATTTTTAAAAAAATTCTTTCCGGAAGACATTAAACCTAGCATTTATTTGTTTCAAAAACCCATTTTCATTGACTTTTGTAGAAAAAATTTTGAAAAAACAAGAGGAAATTGAACATTGAACCCTTAAACCGAAAGTCAGATAGTAACACCACTAGCCAATTGGCCTAACTAGTATGGGGCACATGCCCCACCCTAGAATGCTATAGATATTGTCCATTTGACTTAGTGAACTAAGTGAAGAGAAATTCGACAGAAAGCTTAACACGAATGACCGACTTATTTTGTTTTGTTAACTTGACAAGACAATGTAACCAATGTGCAAGACGAGACCGACCTTTTTTTTTGTTTTGTTTTCAAGTCTAACCAAAGCAAAAGACTAGAACATATAAAAAATTATTGAACTCTTTATTAATCAGTCTAAAAAATTATGTAAACTCTAAATCATAAATATCCTATTTATTTTACAAATCCTTAAAAAACCGTGAAATCATATTGAATATAAATCAGTTGGAAATAAGGATTTTAAAAAGATTCGTCTTCGAAACTTTTTTTTGTCGGTACCGGTCGGTTTTTTTTTCCATGTTGTGAATCATCGTAAGCGTTTTGTGTGTTGAAAGAGACCTGGTTGGTTTTATCTTATTCTATTTCATATCATTAAAGAAAATCACAATATATATATACCACGTGAGATCGATATCTTCGACAACCAATATCATCGTAATATACGTCGACTTAGATGAGATGCCTATAGATCTTCCTGAATCTTTTTTCTTCTATTTAAAGAAACGATCGCGAACCAATATAAACATCATGTTGTGTCTATTGAAACGAGAGAAAATATTAATATTTTTCTTAGATCAAATTAGTCGGTGGTTAAAAAATATTAAACGCTCAAGTTATGGTTTGTTAATTTGGTCTTCTCATTCGTATTTCGTAATAAGTATCATGGTTATAAAACTGGGTTGAGCTAGTTTGTGTGTGTGTGTGTGTGTGTGTGTGGCTAAAAGCTAGTTGTTGTTATGTTCTTCATCCTCGTTATCTGCTCCAAGAACTGTTAGATATTTGACAAATCCTTTCTTGGATCCTAGTTATGGACTTACTTGGTACATTCGACACGTTCGATTCTTTATCTGCATTTGTGGTCTCGTACTCTCGTGATTTGGGTTGTGATCATTACGAATCAATGAGTTGCACGTAATAGCCTTAAAATATTGGTTTGTACTCTATCTACTTCAAATTCAAATCAAGTACTATCGTTTTAAACTTTTAATTAGTAAAATATTAAATACTCGATTATATTATTACAAAACAATTTGTAATTATAAATTGACACTCTTAAAAATAGAATTAAATAATAACTACGTATAATAATTTTGTTGTGGTTTGATTTACAGAGATGAACATGGTAATTAGTAATGATCACAACCCAAATAACTCGATTATATCATTACAAAATAAATTTGTAATTATAAATTGACACTCTTAAAAATAGAATTAAATAATAACTACGTTTAATAAAATTTTGTGGTTTGATTTATAGAGATGAACATGTTAATTAGTAGTTGAGAAAACTCTAGTTAACTTTTGTTGTTTGTTTGGCTTAAACTCTCTATGTAAGAAATGATTTATAAATAAAATTTAGTTTTAAATAAGAATTTTGTGACAAATAGTCAAATACTACTAAAATAAGTACGTTTTTAAAATATTATTAGATTTTCTTATGATTCTTGGTTTACCAAAAATATAATAAAATTAGATTTGAGTGAATGAATAATCTGATAGAAAAAAACGCGTAAAATAATTGATATCCATCACTCAGTTTCAACTATTTCAAGAACCAAACCTCTCTCTCTTCTGTAGTGAAAGCAACTCTATCCGGAGCAGCAATGGCGGAGAAGTCGAGTTTCTTCGTCCATTTCAGCTTTCTTTTGCTTATACTGAGTATCATAACATGTTGCGAGGGAGGGAGGAATAAGGTGCGGCGTTCATCGGAGAGGATATTGATGGACGGCCAGGATCGTTCGAGGCCTCTGAAGCTGACGTTTGGTGGGCCTTCCCGGAATTGGACTGACGCCATTCCCATCGGCAATGGCCGTCTCGGAGCTACGATCTGGGGCGGAGTTTCCTCCGAGACTCTCAACCTCAATGGTAAAATGCGAAACAGCGTCGTTTTTCTGTTTGCTTCTTCTCTCCCTTCTTGTGTTGTCTTCATTCTTGGATTTAGGTAATAAATGCACCTCTATAGTTTCTGCTATGTCAGATTTTGATCACTAGCCTTGTTTCTCGGTAACATTTAATGACATAAATGCTTTCGACACTGTAAGCAATAGAACAGGGGGTCATGCCTGAGACATATTCTTAAATCCTCCTAATTACCACCAATTGGGTTATCTTAATCTGACTCGTGAAATTAAATGCGTATAAGCGAACATACACTTTGGCTAAAAGCAGATATTCTTGATTCTTGTGTTGTTGCTGCTCCGCTCTGTGTTCTTTGAATAGTTGTGGATCTGAAAAGTGTTAAAAAATTTCAATGGGTTTTGATTGATAGAGGACACGATTTGGACCGGAGTTCCAGCAGATTACCCGAACCCGAATGCGCCAGAGGCATTAGCACAAGTTAGGAGGCTTGTTGATGACAGAAAATATGCTGAAGCTACTTCAGAAGCTGTCAAACTATCAGGCCATCCTTCTGATGTATTTTTTGATCCTTTTGGTGAATATGTGTTTTTTGTTTTTGTTTTTTTTTGGTTGAGTTGTTGATTTTTCTTTAACATGTGTAAAGACTTTTGACAGTTCACATATTTTCTTCTTGGTTTCTCCAAAGGTTTACCAGCTAGTGGGAGATTTGAATATAGACTTTGACAGTTCACATCGTAAGTACACTCAAGACTCTTATTGCCGTGAACTCGATTTGGAAACAGCAGTAGCTAAAGTAGGCTACTCGGTTGGGGCTGTGGAGTTCTCAAGGGAGTTTTTCGCTTCTAATCCGGATCAAGTCATTGTAGCCAAGATCTCTGCAAGCAAACCGGGATCTCTGTCTTTCAAGGTATCTTTCGACAGCGAACTGCACCATCATTCGGAGACAAACACCAAGGAGAACCAGATTCTGATGCGGGGAAGTTGTCGCCCCAAGCGTCTCCCTGTGAACTTGAAGAAGAGTATTAACGCCACAAATATACCGTATGATGACCACAAAGGGTTGCAGTTTGCTGCCATTCTTGAAGTGAGGGTAAGCAATGGCGGCTCTGTGTCTTCCTTAGGTGGCAAGAAACTAAGCGTTGAAAAGGCGGACTGGGCGGTTCTGCTTCTGGCTGCTTCGTCTAGCTTTGACGGTCCCTTTACGATGCCCGAAGATTCTAAGAGAGACCCCGCAAAGGAATGCGTTAACAGAATCAGCTCGATCCAGAAATACTCATACTCTGATCTTTATGCTCGCCATTTGGGTGATTATCAGAAGCTTTTCAACCGGGTCTCGTTGCAACTCTCTGGCAGCTCTGATAATAAGACCGTGCAACAAGAAGCTTCAACTGCTGAAAGGGTGCGATCATTTAAAACCGATGAAGACCCTTTATTGGTGGAACTCCTGTTCCAATATGGTCGCTACCTGCTTATATCTTCTTCAAGACCCGGAACTCAGGTGGCTAACTTGCAGGGTATATGGAACAAGGACATTAACCCGCCGTGGGAGTGCGTTTTTTCCCGCTTTACTTCATTTTTTTTCTCTTTGGAATTTCAATCACTTTGTTGTTGTGTCTACTAACTCCCTTTCATCTTCTTATGCGGTGGTATTTGCAGTGGTGCTCCTCACCTGAACATTAATCTCCAGATGAACTATTGGCATTCTCTTCCTGGTAATATCCGGGAATGCCAGGAACCGTTGTTCGATTATATGTCTGCTTTAGCAGTCAATGGCCGCAAGACAGCACAAGTGAGTTTCTATCCTTTTTGATTTGACGGTCGTTACAATGTTAACATCAGCCGCGTATGTATGATGCATAAGTCTAAGAATGATTTTTGATGCGGCATATAGGTGAACTACGGAGCAAGTGGTTGGGTGGCACATCAAGTATCAGACATATGGGCGAAAACATCACCGGATAGAGGCGAGGCAGTGTGGGCCCTCTGGCCCATGGGTGGGGCTTGGCTCTGCACTCATGCATGGGAGCATTATACATACACAATGGACAAGGTAAAAGGTCTTCAAATTTCACATTCAGTTTCTTTTACATCAAGTACCATGCTTTCAACCTTCGCTTGTTTATTCATTTCTTAGGAATTTCTGAAAAAGAAAGGATATCCATTGTTGGAAGGATGTACATCGTTTCTTTTGGACTGGCTGATCAAAGGTAAAGACGGGTATCTCCAGACCAATCCATCGACATCCCCTGAGCATATGTTTACTGCTCCGGATGGCAAACCCGCCAGTGTTAGCTACTCATCAACCATGGACATTGCCATCGTAAAGGAAGTCTTCTCTGCTATTGTTTCCGCATCAGAGGTAACAAGACCGAAACGAAACGAAAAGAAATCACATCGCCTCATCGATACTGAGCTTCTGTTTCCTGGTTTGTCAACAGGTTTTGGGGAAAACGAATGAGACTCTTGTCGGGAAAGTCATTGCTGCTCAAGCAAAACTTCCACCCACAAGAATATCAAAGGATGGTTCTATAATGGAATGGGCAGAAGAGTTTGAGGACCCAGAGGTACACCATAGACATGTTTCACATCTCTTTGGTCTCTTCCCTGGTCACACAATCACAGTTGACAAGTCCCCGGAGCTTGCTAAAGCCGTGGAAGTAACCCTTAAGAAGAGAGGTCTGTGTAATTCTCTCTTCTTTCTCATTTCTATTCGTCAATGTATATATATATTAACATTGAAGTGAATGATGCAGGAGAGGAAGGACCAGGGTGGTCCACCACATGGAAAGCGGCCTTGTGGGCAAGGCTTCACAATAGCGAGCATGCGTATCGGATGGTTACGCATATATTTGATCTGGTGGATCCGTTAAACGAACGTAACTATGAAGGAGGACTCTATAATAACTTGTTCACAGCACACCCGCCGTTCCAGATCGATGCCAATTTTGGGTAAGTCAGGACAAAATTTACATTTTTACATACTAAAACATTACGGCAAGTCATCATCAGTTCTTTTCTCGTTGGGCAGATTCTCAGCAGCGGTAGCGGAGATGTTAGTGCAGAGCACGACGAAGGATGTGCATTTGCTCCCGGCACTTCCAGCGGATAAATGGCCTACCGGTTATGCGAAAGGGCTAAGGGCACGTGGCGGTGTGACGGTTAGTATAAGGTGGACGGAAGGGAAGCTTGTGGAGTTTGGTCTTTGGTCGGAACAGATTGTGTCCACCAGAATAGTGTACAGAGGGACCTCTGCGGCTACCACATTGTTGCCAGGGAAAGTCTTTACTTTTGACAAAGATTTGAGATGCATTCGCACTGACAAGTTATTGTAAGAGACGAGATCGAAGATTCTCATCTAACAAACAAAGTAATCAGATCAATATCGCGCAACTGTGCAAGTGTTATCCAATAAGGTTTATTTTTGTATCTTGTTATCTATCTCTACTTTGTATCCGGACCAAACCGAAAAACGTTGATCTTAAAACAAACTTTATAAAAAGGGAATAAAATAAACCAAACCAAACCAAACCAAACCGGGTATCCATTCTATCTCTCTTTCTCTCTCTCTCGTTTAGGGCTTCTTCTCTTTACTTCCGTCTTTCATCTTCCGAGTCCACTATCATCTTCTTCTTCTTCGGTATTGATCTGATTACTTTGTTGTTTCTGCTACAAGTAGATAGCAATGGCTTGGCGCAGTGCAGGATCTGCTGCCCGCTCTTTCGTTTCCGCTACCGCTAGAGCTCCGTCTCTCCGATCTCCGCCGGCAACATCGCTTCCGCGCCTCCGTCCTTCACAATCCTCTTTGCCCCGCCGCCGATTTGCCTCTTTCACAAATCCCAGGTTTCACCATTTCTTTTGCCTCCATTTCCTAAGGTTGATCCTCTAAATGACATGATATCCATGTGCTTGTTGATGACATGAACTATGATTTCCAAAGCTTGAACAATTTTGGTAGATGATAACAGTGTAAATCCCTATTTGAGAAGATTTGAAAAATGTTCAGACTTATGATTTTATTTGTTGCTTGCTTAGGAATTTGGGAGAGCTTGGATGCATACAGTCTTTGTTGCCTCTGCACAATGTCGTGGCTTCAGCTCGACTCACTTCTCACCTTAATGTTAACGTGCGAGCTTTCTGCGAGCTCTCTAACGGTACCTTCCCACGCACTTGTCAAGATCGCTAATTAGTCTCCATTTGTGAATTGTGAGTGTTACTGTTCTTAGGATTTCATTGGAAAAGAGCAAATTAAACTAGTTTTTTTTTTTCCTTCTTCTGAATTTCTTGTTTAATGTTTCTTGTTGGAACAATTGTGTGCTACTCTTTTCGTCTTGAAATTGAATAAAAATGGATTTGGTCTTTCCTTCTTCGTTTTCATTCTCGTGATTAAGTTTTTGTGTTAAGAAACATATTGGGCTTGGGATTTGATAGGGAATGGAAAAGATGGGTGATGGAAGTGGATTTTCAGTCGCTGTCAAGAGAGGTGCTACTGCTTTGTAGGTTTCTTGTCCATTTTGCTTTTTTTGTGTGTTTATGTTTAGGAACTAAAAACTTTTAGATCCTATATTTCTCTTCGTTGTGTTTTCGTGTACGCAATCAAACAATACAGTTAAACTTGGACCCTAGGTTATAACATCCAATTAAGTATTTCGTTATAAAGCTTATCGTTTTGCTCATCCATCTAAAGATATGACTATATGAGTGGTTTATTCTGTTATAACGCATTGAAAAATGACAAACCTCTGCTTCGCATAAAGATCCTGCCTTTTAGATCCATGGGTACCTTCCATAAAGAGAACACTTCATTTATCGAAGCATACATGGCACACATGTGGACTTGTATAACACATTATTGTTTTGAATGGCTGATATAAGTTGGGTCTGAAGATCTGATTCTGATTCATAGCTTTGACTGTAACTTGATGATGGCAGGTACTTGAATGCACAAAGTGGGTGCATCAATTATCTTGAAGCAGATGGAGGCTTAAAAAAGGGGTGTCCCAAGAAGAACTCATTGGTCGTGTTGTCTTGTGTTCCATTAGGAACCAAAAACTAAATACATTATTTGGTTTTCCTAAACTTTTGTCAATTTTCCAGTTCCACAATATCTATCTGGATTCTTCTCCATATGTCTTGTTTTTAAGCCCAAACGGCTTTGAACACTTCAGTGTAGTAGATTCGTTTTATCTTTCAGTATAATTCTGAATAGCCTTTGTTTCGTTTGTACTTAGGGACTTAGGGTTATTATTTACAGAAAGGAATAAGAGAAAAGTTTCTTTACAATATAATTCAAAAAGTGCTGATAAATGCAGTTAAATTAATTGCCGTGTTTTCAAATTTTGATGAGAAGACTATCATACGGAATTGGGGAAATAAGTCTTATTTGTGATACATCAACCTAGACTTTGAACGGTGAGGAGGAAAGTATTTTGGGAACAATCAGAATGTACGAGCATGAAAGGGTTTCAGTGTTCACATGAAAACGAAATCCACCACAACGAATCAGTTAAGTAACTCCTTACATTAACAAACTCAATAGTAAGTTTTTTTTGTTTTTTTTAAACTGTGATCTGTGAATAAAAAGCTCATCAATACGGTCTTCTTGATTGAAGCTCATCAATACGGTCTTCTTGATTAAAGCTCATCAATACGGTCTTCTTGATTTAACTTGCACAACCTTATAAACACAGCTTACACTTTGCGAGGGATCTTCAGTTTCTGTGTCATCTGCTTAATCACCGGAAGCCTCTGACTGATGGAGCTCGGGTCGCTATAGACTGCTAAATCAACTGGATACCCTTTCTGCATATATATAATCAAGGGTTAAATCACAGGACCTTCTATATCCACTAACCCATAGAAACATTGCAAGTGTTCTCGTCTTGTAACAAAAAAGATTGCGGTTGTTTGATGATCTATAGGAGGACATGGTTAGGTCTATCATCAGCCAGCCGTTCTAGGTTTGATGGGGAAAAAGATGGATTTCAATAAGAACAAAGATTGGAAACGGAACCGGTATTTAGTAATCTGTCCTAAAAGTGAAGAAAAACTAACCGCAGATAGAGACTGAAATGTTGCTTCTCTCCAACAGCTTTCACGAAGAACAGTGGGTGTCTCACCTTTGCCAAACACATAATGCATTCTCGTCTCTCTCAATCTCATAAGCACACCATCAACTCTAAGCTGTAAAAAAGGCAACCGAGTGGATGATGAAAAGCAAAGCAACATAACAGCCAATGAAAGATCCACATTGCATAGTGATTTTATATTATGACTTAAAGGGTTTTTCCTGATTTGACTCACCCAAAATCGTAAGAGGAGGAACCATGAGCTTGGCATGACTCTCTGAAGAAAACAAACAGAACGGCACTCACAGGTTATTCTTTTGTTACTAACACAGAACTCACAACAAATCCACGGTATTATGAAAGAATGTGACTGGAAAGAAAGACTTGTGATATCTTACCACTTTCACAGTCAGAAGTGACACTCCATTGTCAGCCAGTTCATCTTCATATAAAACTACCTGAAGGAGTAGATCAATAAGCGCAGAAGAACGTAGCAGAAAATGAAAGTAAAAGATTTTGCGTTTGTATCGATTAGAGGACCAACCTCATCATAGAACAGAATAGGTTCTTTAAGTGAGAGAGCAGCCAAATCAATCTGCTCATCACAGTTCTCCCACTGAAGACTAGCTTCCCCATCAGGATTTGCTTTTTCCCCAACCTGCTTCACATCAAAAAACAGCATACATCAATGAGCATGAAAGTTACACTTCATAGATTATTTTGTGACAGACAGAAAAAAAGGATGAACATGAGAGCAAGGCGAACCTCTTCTTGGTCTCTCTCAACGGCTTCACTTCCACAGTATGGCGTTGTAAAAGTGTAGTCATAATCTAGTATCACCTGCTGGGACGGCTTGCTGCAATTACATCAGCGGTCGTATCAGATACAACTATGTACGAAGCAGAGTTTTAAAGGCCAATCTAATCAGATAAAACCGGTCATAAACTGACCTCCTGAATTTCCATTGTGCAGCAGCAGGAACTTCTACAGGTGGAAGCCCTTCTTTCTTCCAACCCGCTAGTGCGTCAAATGCATTAAAATGAATCTTAGTGAGGCTACTTAAGTGTTTAAGGACTAATGCATTCTCCCCAAAAACCATTTCAGGTAAGTGAGATGTCTGAAGCTTTTCTTCCCACCTGTGTTCCAATCAAACAACAACATTCGTTTATTATGCTGAAATTAAAAGGACAGAAGATTATATATTTGGGATACTCAGTTCTCAAATCAATCAGACCGAATCGAATTTACGACGCACAGATACAAAACCTTGAACACAACTATCACGGGAAAAAGTAAACAACAATGCACAGACAGCAAACAAATTCATAGACGACTGTGTGTTATGGAGACGTAAGGTGAGAGATAGAGATTGAGTACTCCTGGAGAGCGAGAGAAGTGAGAATCGTGCCACGGAGGGTCTCGATCTCCCAGTCATGGATGCGCAAACCTCGACGTCCGTCGGGAAGAAGCTCTGCCCCTGAAGACTTAAGAATCGCCTTATCGACCTCCGTCTCCATCTGAATCGCCGGAAAATATCGGCACTTCCTTTTCTCCGCCGATTTCACTTTTGCGACCAACCGGTGAAATAAACTATTCAAGACATTGACTTAAGAACTTGATGGGCTTTATGTTGGTAACGTAGGCCTAGTTTAATTTGGGTTTGGACTGATCTGTCACTTAGTTGGATACATTTTCTTAAAATTTAGTTTATTATTTGATAATTCTAGATGCTAATTCACTTTTCTATTTTGTCTGCATTAAATGCATGTACACACATAATATCGAAATTTCTCTACATATTACTGGGATAAGCCTCTTGTTTCTCCCAATTTGATAAACACATAAAAAAGGTCTACAACCATATTAGATCATCAAAAAGACGACTGAATTGCTCCGCATTACAAAACACAACTTAATTCGTTCGATACAACTCACGAACAAGCTCGCTCATAGTCATCTTTTGCATTGCAAAGACACCAATAAAAACAAGGCTGAAGCCGACGAGCGAGCATTTGTTAAAAGCTTTGAGGTTTATTCCGAGTCAGAATCTGAATTAGCACTCTGCCTCACGCTCCTCCTGGTTTGCGTTGTAGACTTTGGTTTAAGAGATGACTCTCCCTCGTAGTGGATCACTTGAGCTCTAGCTAATCTCTCTTCCAGATCCTCTGTGCTGAAATCGTCTTTCCCTCCCAGCTCATTGAACCCAACCTATCAACAACATTGAAATCATCATATATTCTCAAAGATACCAAGATTGGGTTTTTATTTCCTACTCTTGTTTTTTTCAGCATTATTATGACTATACCACATAATCATCCACTTTAGTGTTCTTTATGAGGGCAAGAGTGGGAAGAACGACAATCTTGAGCCTTTCAGCCAAGAATGGACTTTTCTCAGCTTGGATCTTCACAAAACGTGTCTCAATGTGCTGCTTTGCCAATATACTCATGTGTTTATCCATCACCTGCAAAAACATTTCCGTTTATAAATATATACTCTTGAATCCTTTGCCAACAGAAGCACCATTTTAGACAAACACAATTTTCTGTCCTAACATCTCTTATCAAGATCATACATTGACCAATCCCAGCAATACAAACAATTAAACCAAAAGGAGATAACTTTTCAAATCGCTAAACCTAGCAAAATTTCGTAGAAATTGAACTACTCAACTGAAACCTGAGAAATCTAAAGCAACTGAAATCATAAGAAAAAAATCCCAAAATTCGAATGCAGCCTAAGCACAAAGAATGAGAAACTAGAGAAATTCTGCAAACATTATCCGGCGAAGAGGATAGAATTCATACCTTACAGGGCCAATTCTCGCGGTAGAAGTGGCAGACGACGCGTTCGCTGGCCTTGACGGCGGCGAAGAAGTCCTTCTCGGAGGGGATCTCGGAGTATTCTCCGTGTCCATGGCTCATCCAACGTTTCCTTTTCTCAGCCATTTTCTTCATCTGCTGCAACCTTCTCTCCCTCAGCACCTCCAGATCGTCCTCGTCAGGCTTTTCCAGGGACGCGATCTCCTCGTCAAGCTTATCCTCCATGGCTTTCGCCACCGTCAAAAGTTGCTTCTCCAGAATCTGCCATGATAACAAAATTACAAATCCAATCCAATCGCGCAAAAGTTTAAAATCCAAAATAGTTGAGAAAACCATCCATCGCAATTCAAAGCCACATCAAAAGTGTAAAATGCAAAATGGTACCTCTTGAATAGGATTATCCATTGTGAATCTCCGGTGAGATCTGTTGGACGGATCCTCGTAATTTGAATTCAAAAGAGAGATTCAGCTTTAGGAGACGAAGGAAATCGAAGAACGGAGAGAGAGAGAGAGAGAGAGAGAGAGACAAGATGCACAAAATGGAGAGCTCGGGTTCTGAGGTTTTACGAAACGACACCGTTCCACAGAAAACCGGCTATGCAGAAATCCTTAAATCCGCAGAAAAACCGGTGAACCATTAGAAACCGGGTTTTTGGCAAAAAAAAAATTATACATTTAGATAATGTACTTCTTGGAGATCTGCTCCGCTTGGAACTGGACCACTACTAAACAGATTTTGGGAGAGAGAACATTTAGGTATTTTCGTTATAACATTAAAGGTATTTAATAATAAGATTCTTAAGCCCAAAATAAGATCAAAGCAAAATTTAGTACAGTGTCGTATATGAAAAGTTGAAACCTCAGAAACCCAAACCCCTAATGCAAAAATGTAGACATTGACACGTCTGATAGAATAGTATTGTATCTCTATTTGATTTACGCATGTGTGTGCGTCAATGTGAATCGATAGAATTAGACCCTTTATTTCTTTATTTTAAAAGCTGGACCCGTTTTTTCCGTCAAAATTAATGTATGTGCACTACTCTCACTCACTCATATTTGAAAAAAGAAAGAATAAAATTGTTAAAGCTTCTACACCAGGTGGCAAGTTTTAGGTGTAAAGTCTTTAGAGAGATGTTAACTTCCTCAAAACTTGCTTTCGTGTAGAAAAGTTTCTGATAACATCGGAAAAAAGTAGTCGGAGTTCAATCTTAAGGTTTGATTCAATGGTTATGCTCACTGAAATCGCCTCCCTCGAGGAGAAGTGAGTTTTTTTGTTTTCACCTTTTCTTTGTGTATCTAATCTTTTGAATCAAGACAGAAATAGTTGAGATGTGTGATCTTACGTTTGGGTTTTGTCTGAAACCTGGTACCTTCTTTTCTGGAAACTGATGAGTTCTTCCTTAGTCTCAGTATTTTGGTTTGGAGGAACGAATTTAATAGCTTTTTTTTCAGTTAATCTAAATTGTGTTTTGATTCTGTTTTTTTTTTTTTTTTTGGTGTTCTTCCTGAGAATTGTCTGAATTTCTGCCCCTTCTTTGATTAAGGAATGGTTTTTGATTATGTTCTATAGTTTTTGCTCTGAGGAATCAAAGAAGGGAAGTTTTTGTTAAGAAGATTTTCTGCTCCAGGGTGCTTTCTGAGGCGGATTAATTTGTTAAATTCTGGGTAATTTCGTTAGTCTTGGATCAGATCTCTAGATGGACGTTAAGTAGGGTTTCTTGATAAGTTATAATGTGTCAAGTGATTCCTCCTCTACTAGTTGTCTAGTAATCAGGTTAATGGGTTTTGATTCATCTTTTGGTTTTAGGTATGTTGAATTATGCAAGAAGCATGAAATACTACCCAACACCTCCATTTTATCTACCTTCTCTGAGGTATGCTTACCTTTTCCTTGCCCAGAGGATCTATTTATTGCTTCTGATTAGCTCAATCTTAGTGTTATTCTGAGTTAAATCTACAACTGAACCCGATCAACTGAATTTTCAGGCGGAGGATAAAAAGTCAAGGAATCAAAGATGCATCATGAACCTTTTAGTGGACAGAGTGAAGTACGATGACTTTCACCCGCTTCTCGAGCTATGCAATGAGATCAACACATCTGAGGTGGAAGGAATTGATCTCTTTGTGAGATCCTCTTGTTCTTTGGAGGATCATTATGCATTGTCCTTAGTCCGTTCTGTCAATCAAAAACTTCGACTCGTTCATATTCATGATTCTTTCGGGAAAAGCTTCTGGCGGTAAGCGATGGTCTTTTTGTCTACTTTTTATTTTTTGCATTATTTCTTAAGGTTTTCCATTTTCATTTGGTGATTGGTTATTTTTACTATCTCAGGGACGTTTTCTTTCAAGGTTTGAGCTGCCAAGTTATGAATGTGAGGTCTTTGCATTTCCGTAAGCTTAACATCGTAGGAGAGTTCGCACAGCTGCACACCCTTATACTCGACAACAACCGTTTTCATGGTTTTGGGGAAGGCTGTTTTTCTTGCATGCCCAATTTGACATATCTTTCCATGTGCTACACTCTAGTGTCGGATCTTTGGACAGCAAGTGCTGCTCTCTTGAAACTCCCCTCTCTTAAGGAGCTCCGGTTCCAAATCTGGATTTGTTGCAGTGATTCTACCCCACTTAAATCGCACCCATCGTCGTCAGCTTCTACTCGGGATGATGAAAACACATTTAGTGAATCAAACTCTTCCGGTGGAGCAGATTTTCCAGACGTTTTCGAACAGATGGATCCTCATTTACCTGTCGAAGAGACTCTTCATGGCATGGATTTCTCGTATAAAATTCCTGAGCAAGATGATTTGGATTCACGTATCTCCGTGTCTTCAGAGTTGAATGGAGAAGTATTCATGAGGGAGAAGGTAAAAAACACATAACCATTTTTTTCTTGTTTGTAAGTCGACCAGTGAGACAAAAGACTGGAATGGTTAAAGCTTCTTTATACCGTTTTGGCAGGTTAGGAAAGGGAAGATGCCGTGCGAAACCAACGATGTTTCACCCGTTGGTTCATTCACAAGACAATATGGGAATGTTGGGTTGAAATTTATATCCTCTAAAGCATCGCCGATATGTTTCAAAAAGCATTACAGGATGTACATGATAAAGTCTCTACCCAAATTAAAAGTTTTGGACAATTTGGCTATCCGAGAGAGTGATAGAGATAGGGCCACTGAAACATATTCCGCAAACTTTGAGCACTTACCGTACAGGAGGAAGAACAAGGAAAGTGTAGTTAGAGTCCTCGAGAAGCGTGAAACGAGATCAAGCAAAGGGAAATCTCAGAATTCGTATACAAGGTCTCTTTGTGCAGCTAGGATGGGATCTTCTGCTTGGCCTCTCATGCATTCGCTTCCTTTCAGTAGGATTCACCGGGAGGATGAAAACACGAGATTAAGTCCAAGGCAGTTTGAATACCATCCGTTGGATCCTAGCCTAATGGTATTTGGGACTTTGGACGGCGAGGTGGTTGTTCTCAATCACGAAAGCGGGAAAATTGTACGTTACATCCCATCTCATGGATCTCAGAGTAGTATCTTGGGACTTTGTTGGCTCAAGATGTATCCATCTATGGTATGATTAAAAATTTTAAGCTGCCTTTATTTCTTTTGGTTATGTTAGTTGTTACCTACAGAATTCATTTCAAAGTTTTTTATTTTTCAGGTTATAGCTGGCTCAGCCAACGGGTCACTGAAGTTGTACGACATCCAAAAAGCGTCATCCAAAGTTACTACTAGCAGTCACACCACTTCTGGTTCTGTTACTTTTGATGAGTTTGACCAATTAACCTCGGTTCATGTTAACTCGACGGACAAACTATTTCTTGCTAGCGGATACTCAAAGGACGTGGCGTTGTACGACATTGGTAGCGGAACACGGCTACGGGTTTTCGCTGACATGCATCAAGAGCACATTAACGTGGTGAAATTTTCGAACCACTCCCCGTCTCTTTTTGCGACTTCTTCTTTCGACAAAGATGTTAAGCTATGGGATCTGAGACAAGAGCCATCCCGACCATGCTACACTGCTTCTAGTACCAAAGGAAACGTGATGGTTTGCTTTTCTCCAGATGATCGGTATCTTCTAACATCAGCCGTGGACAACGAGGTACGCTCATGGAACCCAATTAGATTTACTCATGAAGCTTTCTGCACATAAAAGAAAAATAAAAGGCCCATCATATCCGCTTCTCCGACATATTTGGCCTTCTTCTATTGATATTTAGCATGACATTGAGCATTTTTTCCCAGGTGAAGCAGCTTTTGACAGTTGATGGAAGGCTTCATCTGAATTTCGAGATAGTCCCAACAGGAAGCTCCATGAACTATACTCGATCATATTACATGAATGGAAATGACTACATCATCAGTGGAAGCTGCGATGAGAGTATGGTCCGTGTTTGTTGTGCTCAAACGGGAAGACGCCTCAGGGATGTATCTCTAGAGGTAATATATATCTATATAGCGGCATGAGTGTGAGCTGATATGTGTGGAGAGCATATAACCTTACCAAGGGAATTCGGTTTGGCTTGCAGAGAAACGGCTCGGACTTCTCCATGATGTTTGTTCAGTCTCTGCGCGGTGACCCCTTCAGAGTGAGTTTACACGTTTTTCTTTGTTTACCGATCTAATTTGCAATTATAAGAATGTGTTATGGGATTTCAAGACTTTGAGTATGGTTTATCTCTTGCAGGAATTCAACATGAGTGTTTTGGCTGCGTACACGAGACCGAGCTCAGTGTCTGAAATAGTCAAGGTACACTGAAAACGCTAGTATTGTTTGATCGAAGAAAGTTTCCCAATTCTTGAAGTAATACAGTTTTATGGCAAAAATGTGTGTTGCAGGTGAATTTGCTAGCATCAAGAGATTCTATAGAAGAACAATCTCATGGTCTTCGTTGTTATCCCTCAAATAACAGCATGGGTGGCTGAAGAAAACAAATAGGCTTTATTGGTTTTGCTTGACAAAAACCAATTTAACTATTGTGTCAACTTTGCGCTTTGGAAACTGTATGATTTTGGTAGATGCATGCAATTTTTGTATAAATAAGCGTAGGAGAGGAGACACTGAGAATCAAGAAGGAAATGTACAACTATCCAAAATTACCATATGGTTCCGAATTCGATTCTTACCATAATGTCGCAACATTTTAAGACAACCCAGCATTAGACAACATGGTCCGGTTTCTCTAATAAAAAATGTTTATATTTAAAAGCTTATTCTTTAAAAAAATCTGATTTTCATTTTCTTTTTAAAATCGGTAGTTTTAGGTCGAACGTGTCCTCTTCACTGGAGAACTTGAGAAGACCCAAACAAAAAAGGAAGAAAGGATAACGCAAAACCTCTCGTCTTCCAAATCCACCACACAGGCCACAACACAACGACGACAATGGCTCTTTCTTCTGGAATCTTCTCTACCTTTCTCTGCGTCGAAACGGCTCCGTTCCGCAGCTCACCGTCTCTCTCGCCCCTCCGTCTCTCCCCTCATCCGGCTAACCTGCGCATGGTGCGAGCGGTGACGTCCGCGACGGCGTCTTCCGAGCCGGCAACCACCAAGACTCGGGAGCCACGTGGCATCATGAAGCCTCGCCCAGTGTCCCCCGAGATGCAGGATGTCGTCGGCGAATCGGTTATCCCTCGCACTCAGGCTCTCAAGCGCATTTGGGCCTACATCAAGGAACACGACCTTCAAGTACACACACACTCTCTCTCTCTCTATGTTCTCTCTCTGAAATGCTTTACAGCTTGATTTAAAGCAAGCGCTCTAATTTGGTTTTGCTTTTCGAATTTTATTCACTCTGTTGTGGGATTTCTCTTTAGGGTAAGAGGGTTTGGGGTTTTTGGTGTTTCAGAGTGGTTGAAATTCTAGATTTTCTGGTTGGCTAATCGCGAACATGGTCTTTGTAATTACTTATGGATTCGATGAGACAGCTTCCATGAATTTGGATAAGGTTTTGTTGTGCTGTTGCTCTGCACAGTTGAATCTTTTCAAAAAAATTACTGTTTAGTTTTTATGAATCTGAAACAGCTTCTTTTGACTAGGCTCTTGTTTCCTTCATGTTGTGATGGTAGACTTAGAAGGATTTCATCGGATTGTGGGCTTGAATTTGGGAGTTTTAACTTCTTTTTGGATGCGACTTGTTTTTCTCTTGTCAATGAGTGATGTCTTAAACTGTTTCTTGGGGCAATATATATGATTAATCCCTTTTGATTCTTTGGCTGACATGTTTGGAATGGATTTTTAGAGGTTCTTTGATCATCGTATGTTACTTATTCATTTGGGATTACTCCTTCTTGACCTGTCTAATGACTCTTTGGGCTCTGTATAATTGAAACAAGTGTAGACTTGCAGACGCTGGGGTTTTGCTTTAGCTCTCACCTTAAGACGTTTGCTTGTGTATTACTATTTTCTGATGTTTGTTGTTTGGTCTTAGATTCTCAAGTGTTCCTTTGACATTTAGGGATAGCTTTTGAACATAATGAACAGATTTTACGACAATAGTCATGTATATTCTATCTACTTGTGTTAACTCTGGTGACTAAAATGAGTAATGTTTTTTTTCCCCAGGATCCAGAAAACAAGAAGGTTATAATCTGTGACGAGAAGTTGAAGAAGATATTTGAAGGCAAAGACCGTGTCGGGTTCTTGGAGATTGCGAAGCTCATCGGTCCTCACTTTCTCTGAATGAATTTGGCTGAGAGAAGACAATCATCAATGGCGTATGTTTTGCTGAGGTATGAAAAGGCCATGAAAGATCAGATTATATATTAGTAAAATTAGGGTTTAAGAAGTTTTATGCAACGAAGTAGTTATAAGCCTTTGGAGGATATCTTTTGTTGGTTATGTGTCTCCTTGCTTCCCCATTGCAGCTAAAGATATGCTTCTTCCTTTTTTTTGTCTTAGGACTTGAACAACTCTTTTCTGCATCGGTTCTTCATATTATTTACTTTTTCAAAGAAAAACTTTCATTTCACATTTTAATATTTAATCCTCCGTAAATTATATACATGGCCGGGCAAAAAGAGTATACCAAATTAATCTGATGGAATTATCCGTTCATCGCAAGTTGCATAAGAAACTTTCATAACCAGGTGGAACTTTTAGCACACTCGCTCTCTTATTTTTGTTTAACATAAACTAAATTTAAAAAAAAACAAATTGGAAAGTTAAGCAATTATAATCCTATATGAATAAGAGATACAGTATTCATAAACTAAAAAAAACTAAAGCAAAATAGGAGTATAAACGGAAAAAAGGAATCCTTTTCATGATTGATTTTGGAGAGAACATAATCAAAATAGATATTCCTATGCAAATTGGGAACCGGCTCATTCTAGTCTATAAATAGAGAACCTCTCAACTCTCAAGAGCTCACAAAAGCCAAAAAAAAAAACGATAAAGAGAACAATAACAAGAAGAAGAAAGCAATCAATTTATTCAAAGAAAGAGAAGAAGAAGCGATGGGTCTCTCTAGGGCACGCAAGCTACTCTTAGTCCTCGTGATCACTGCATGTGTCTTCTCCGAGAGTGCTGAGGCATGGAGCTGGAGTTGGGGCTCTGGCCAGTCCGGTTCGAACTGGGGCTGGGGATGGGGATCCGACAACTCTGGCGGTTCTTCTGCCTCGGGTTCAGGTGGTTCAGACTCAAACTCGGGTGGTTCGAGCTGGGGTTGGGGTTGGAGCTCGAACGGAACCGATACAAACTGGGGTTGGGGAAGCAGCTCGGGCCCAAACCACTCAAGCGGCACTGGCTCTACAAGCAACAGCCACCACAACCACACGCCCCCATCAAACCACTCAAGCGGTACAAGCAACAATAACAACCATAACCACACGTCTCCATCAAACCACACAAGCGGTACAAGCAACAACAGCCACCGCAACCACACGGCTCCATCAAACCACTCAAGCGGTACAATCAACAACAGCCACCACAACCACACGTCCCCATCAAACCACACAAGCGGCATTGGCTCCACAAGCAACAACATCCACAACAACCACACGTCCCCATCAAACCACTCGAGCGGTACAAGCAACAACGGCCACCACAATCACACGTTCCCATCAAACCACTCAAGTGGCACTGGATCCACAAGCAACAACAGCCACCACAACCACGCGGCTCCAGTGTCGTCTAGAAGAAAGATTGAGGTTACTGTCTGGAAAAGCGGATTCGATTACCAAGAATGGGTTTCAAAGCATGCGCCTTTCTACGTCGACGATGTACTTGTTGTCGAGTACAATAATAATGATCAAACCAAATCCAAGACGAAGCACATCAACGAAAACGATGTCTACTTGCTCCCAGACTTGAGGAGCTACAAGAGATGCGATGTGAGCAGAGGCAAGAAGCTAGTCGCAAGAGGAGGCTCATCATCATCATTAGGTTTCAAGCTGCTTCTCCATAAGAGTCAGACTTACAACTTGGCCAGTGGGGACCACAACGGCTGCAACCACAACATGAAGTTCTCTCTCTCCCCAGTTCCCCGCTCTTCTCCACACACTAAACCCTAAAATCCACTTTAATTACTACTTGTTTCCTTTTCGTCAAACTTCTAGTTTGTTGCGTTTTCAGATTCTGTTTGCTCTCCCTATAATCAATATAATGTTTTAATCCATCATTATATATCTCTGATGATCATAACACGACACAACGTTTCGAAATCACAACCATTTCTTCCTCCTCGGTGCCTCCTTTAGGAAATATGGCTGGATTAAACAAAATTAATAAACCAAAATTCTCTAAACCGCCATACCAATAATAATGTGTATTTTCTTTCTTGCGGGCACAAACAACAACGCCAGAATCTTCCCCCTTCGTTATCGCATATCCAAAATTACATCTTTAATTCTTAGAAACGTGAGAACAAACTTTAATTCCGAAAAGGACGCAATACAAAATAAAGACGAGAATGCTTCGTCTCCGTTACAATCTTCTCCGATCTTGTAACCGTCGTCTCTTCCACCGTCTCCCGCGACCTTTCTCCTCATCTTCTCCGCCGTCCACCGGTCCTTCAGGTTCTTCCTTGAATCTCAATGAACCTCATCTCACACCGTCTCCGCCGCCACACCAATCACGAGCTCCTCTCCCCTCGATTTACACCCTCTCTCCATCTTCCTCCTTCTCTAAGAAATCCGTTTTTCTTCTCTCCGCCGCCGCTTTATCCACCGCGGTTGCGTACGCTGCTGTTTTCCCTTCCGATCATGACCAATCAGATGCCAACCCTAGCAAAATCAGCCGTATCTACGACTCCATCGACCACGCGGTTCAGAAATCCGGAAATTCATTGAGGAGAGTCGTTCACCATGCTAGACAAACCGGTGTCGCGGCCTCGGTTTTGTGGCAGTCGCTCAGGTCGGTGCTCTCTTCAGCCAATCACGAGGTGCGTGCGGGCTTCGAGCTGCGGGTCGCTGCTCTTCTAGCCGATATAGCGTCCGCGAATGCTGCTCGCAGAGCCGCCCTCGTTGGAGCTGGCACTGGTGCGGTGGTTGATTGGTTGCTGGAGACGGTGGCCATCCCCGGTGATAGAGTTGGGGCCCAGGACGAAGCGGCTAGAGCTCTGGCTTACCTTATTGCTGATCCAACGGTGCGGAAAGACGCTCTAGCAAGGCCCGATGCAGTGCCTAAGTTGCTCAAGTTCATATTCTCTTGTCAACCAAAAAACAAAAAGGTGCGTTTTGTTTCCACTTGTTGTTTAGAATGAATAAATTCCTTGTGTAAAAGCACCAGGTACTGTCCATAGCCTATTGATTGTTTAGGAGATGATAGAGGGATTATTCGGATTGGATGCTATGGATACTGTAACGAGCCAGCTGATATGAATCTAGATAGCATCTTAGGATTTAGAAGAATCCAAGCGCATTTCTATGATAAGCAAGAACAATGAGTTTTGTGTATCTCTAGGGTTGTTTATCAAGTGTCAAGTTGGAGATTTGTCATTCTCATAAACACATGATAAGCTTTTTTGAAATTTCTGAGTATTCTGGTTGTGTTTTGCCATTGATATATGGCTTTTCTTTGGGAGCAGCATTCAAGACGTAGTTCATACGATATTTCTGATTCTTTGAAAGGTAGGAGCATGCTTGTGGCTGCCATAATGGATATCGTCACTTCCAACTGTGACACAATAGAAAAGACACCTTTTAAGTCATCATTGCCAGGAAATGCTAAGATGAGAGATATTGCTGCAGCAATTCAAGTAATTGAGGAAGGTGGTATGTATTTTGATGAGCCAGAAAAAGATGATGACAGTGACAATGGAAGAAGTGGGATTAAGGGAATTGGAATTAAAATCCTTGAAGGAACCACGGTTCTGGGGCTGTCAAGAACCAGTGGGCTTGCTCCGTTGGGTGACCTTAATGCTAATGCAGGAGAGGGAACTCCTAAAACATTTGCATTGCTAAGTAAACATGACAATTCTTCGCAAGCTAATTTGTCATCTGCAGTCATTCCCGGCCTTTGGGATGATTTACAATGTCAACATGTCGCAGTGCCATTTGCTGCGTGGGCATTGGCAAACTGGGCAATGGCTTCTGATACAAATAGATCTCATATTCAAGAACTTGATCGGGATGGGCAAGTTGTTATGACAGCCTTAATGGCACCAGAGAGGACTGTGAAATGGCATGGGAGTTTGGTGGCTCGGCTGTTGTTGGAGGATCTCAATCTCCCATTAAGCGATTCTGTTTCCGACTGGAGTTCGAGTTTGCTTGCCACTGTTTCACATGCCAGTAAAACTGAGGATATCTCTTTGGCTCAAGTTGCGTTGTCCGCCTTTTTAGTTTCTGTTGACAGAAGTGACAAAGCACAGAAGATGGTAATGGAGAAGGGTCTTCATTTGATGAGAGATAGTGCTAGGAAAACGAGAAAGCACAAAGCAGTGCAAGAAGGTTTGTCAAAGGCTCTAGAATTACTCTGTGCTGGTGAGATGCATTTATCTCTTGAAGAGAGTCAGAAATGGTCCGGCATACTACTCTCATGGGTCCTTGGAAAGGTTGCATCTGACACTGTTCAATCTTCAGCAAGAAGAATTCTCTCACGCACTTTTGAGGACTATGGACCACACTCTATCCCGATTTCTCAGGGATGGTTAACCCTTATCATGAATGAGATTTTGAACCACAGCAAGACGTTGTCAGCTAAAGGAGCTAGCTTACCTAAAACTGAGAAACCAAAGGTGCGTAAAATTTTATGGTCAATTGATTCTGTTATCTACTTATCTGAACATAGAATAGTTGAGAATTATGACTATTTTAGTTGAGTTACATCTTTCGCTTTTAGATTTAGTAAATAAATTTTATTTGGAATATACAGGTAGATCTGTCAAAAGTTTCTTCTGTTACTCAGTCAACCAATCAGCTAGCAGGGGCTGTTGTTAGTCTTGCAATGGCTCAACTGGGTACAGTCCCAGATTCTGTCAATAATGTTCCACTGGCAGATCTGCTCCTTTCAGAGCCTTTTGCGGTACCAATTAAGAGCTTAAAGAAGGACAGCCCCCCTAAATTTAATGCTGCTGAGTCTGCATTGGCAACCCTTAAGGCAATCAAGTCACTGACTGATGTTTGCGCTGAAGATTCTGTATGCCAGAACAAAATAGTTGATTTTGGCATTCTTTGTTTGCTAAGGCGCTTTCTGTTATGTGATGATTATGAGAAGCTAGGTGCAATAGAAGCTTATGATGCATCCAGAGCCCTTGAGGCTCAAGAGCGTGCTCCAGATAGTCTTGGTGAATCTTCAATCACATATTCGCAGGATCCATCTAGTGTCAGAGTCCCAGCTAGTGCACACATCCGAAGGCATGCAGCTAGATTGCTAACCATTCTTTCGCTTCTTCCGCAAGTCCAGAAGGTCATTTTAGCTGATGAAACATGGTGCAAATGGCTTGATGATTGTGCAAGAGGAAAAATTTCCGGTTGCAATGACCCTAAGACACAAAGTTATGCGAGGGCTTCTCTGTTAAATGTGTATTGCAATCAGCAAGATGATGATAGTGGATCTGGAAACAGTGACAGTTCCAAGCCAGACATCTCAAACATAAACAGTAACTGTCCTCGCTATGGAGACATGATATTTCTAATTAATCCCGGACTACCCCATTGGAAGTGTCCTGAAAAGGAACATCAAAATGGTCAGAAAAACGAATCATCAAGTGAAGGTGAACCAACAGATGCTACTTGTACAGTCATAGACCATGTCGATGCTAGCAATCTGTCTAGTTCCGTGGATCCTTCCAGTAGTGGTGGTTCACGTGTGCATGATCCTGAATTTGATGTTATCTTTCTTCATGGATTGCGTGGTGGACCCTTTAAAACTTGGCGAATAGCTGAGGATAAGTCCTCTACCAAATCTGGCTTAGTGGAGAAGATTGACCAGGAAGCAGGAAAGCTGGGAACGTTTTGGCCAAGTGAGTGGCTCTCAAATGATTTCCCTCAAGCTCGCTTGTTTACCCTTAAATACAAGGTATGTCTGAGTTTTATGCTCATACCTACTCAATGCGGATCTTTGTAACTGTTTGATCTATATGCTGTGTACTTATCTGTTCCCTGGTGCATTGATGGTTGCCAATTTGATTCTCGCTGAAATATTTGATACAGACAAACCTCACGGAATGGTCTGGAGCTAGCTTGCCTCTTCAGGTACGGTCTTCATTATTAATTTTCTTAGGAAGTTATACCTTTTTAATTTATTTTGTGAGTAGTATTCTGCAACAAGTCTTTTATAATACATGAAAGCAATTAATATCTGTTTTCAGATATAAGCTTTCTGCAGTTATAGGACCTGACAGATTATATAACCAGAGGATTAACAAAAGACTCACACTAGAATATCTTGAAGGGTCTTGGTCTGAGTTTACAGTTTTTGACAATGTAATGAGCAAAATTTTGAATCTACTGCTGCGAGTTAGGATTATTTGCCATTAGTATGGCTTTGTTGGACAGCTATTGTTGTTTTTCCCTGGAAAAGTGGTCGAGAGCTGGATGAGTGATTAGTGATTACAGACAGCATTCCGTTTGTGTACTCTACTTCATCTCACTATCACTAAGCCTGCAGTTCGTTTTTTGATGATGGACTTTTGCTAATTTGCAGGAAGTTAGCTCTATGATTTTGGAAAAGCTAGTCTCTGCAGGCATTGGAGACCGACCTGTTGTCTTTGTGACTCACAGGTCTGAAATCTCTTATGGGGCCTGTCTAAAGATATTTTTTATAATGCAAACTTATTTGGATACTTGCTGATCTGCTATCAGCTAAGGCTTATTATAAACTGTCTAAAGATATTTTTTATAATGCAAACTTATTTGGATACTTGCTGATCTGCTATCAGCTAAGGCTTATTATAAATCTTTCTAAGTAACAAATTACTTGATTGTGTTGACATTTTGTCTCTTAGAACATCAATACATAAATTTTTGATCAAGGAACGTTCATCTTGTAGTATGGGAGGACTTGTGGTGAAGCAGATTCTACACAAAGCAAAGGAAGAAAAACTTGATAAACTAGTGAATAACACCGCTGGAGTTGTACGCATCATACATTTCTGGTTTTCTATTCTCTTAAGCATCATATTTGTAGATTTTCGTGGGCTCTTAACGAATTCATGAAAAAAAATAATGTGAATATCTCTTACCTCTCACTTTCAGGTATTCTACAGTTGCCCACATTTTGGCAGCAAGCTAGCAGATATGCCCTGGCGAATGGGTCTTGTGTTGCGCCCGGCTCCATCTGTTAGTAATACGATTCCGTTATTGAGATGATTTCAGTCCATCTCCAAATCTCCATATATCTAATAAACCCTATGGATGATGAATTGTGATAGATAGGGGAGCTACGAAGTGGTTCTCCAAGACTAGTGGAGCTCAATGACTTGCTTCGCCAGCTCCACAAGAAAGGGATTGTAGAAGTCCTTAGTTTCTGTGAGGTTGTTAATTTAATTCTAATACACTTGTGGAGTCTATTTAGATCGTAACAGTACACACTCTCTTAATTAGAAGAATGTTGTGGTGACTGTTTATCATCTAACTGCAGACGAAAGTAACACCAATTGTGGAAGGCTATGGAGGATGGGCTTTTCGGATGGAAATCGTGCCAATTGAATCAGCATACCCAGGATTTGGTGAACTTGTCGTAAGTATCTCCATCTGTAGTAGTAACGTGTATATATATATATGTATATCCCTTTAGCTATAATTGCAACTTCCAAAACTGTTGGAATAAATGAAACAGGTGTTGGAGTCAACAGACCATATAAATTCATGTAAACCACTGAGCCGCTCAGATCCTTCATATACTGAGGCGTTGCAGTTCCTGCGCAAGCTCAGCTCGCAGCGCTCAAGACCTCATGTTAAACCGGAATCCGGGATGCATGATTGATGATTAAGCACACGGTCGTTTAGGTTAACCGAAGATGATGACTCAAGATTCGTTTGGTGAGATAGTGCTTTGTGCTAACTGACGTACAACTTTGTTGTCACTATAGTTTCTCATTTCGTTCTGTGTACATAAAAAAAAAAAATACTTGTAGGTTCTTTTGTTTCTTATTGCCCATTGTTTTGATTTGTAGTAATGAACTACACTTGAAGTACATAAAAAGAATTAACTTTTTTCATTTCCTTCTGAGTTCTTCGTTGGTAGAAATTTTTGACTTGTCTTTTTTTTTTTTATTCTCAACTTATTAATGCATCCTATAGAGGGTTTAGTTTCCGATATGTGTGGTAAGAAGTCAGTATTTGACAATTTGTCTATTTTGAGCTCAGCATGAAGTAATGGGATTATATAGCATTGAGAAATCTATTAATGCTAATCCTGATTTTCGGGGTCAATCCAGATGTTTTTTTTGTCATTTAAATGTGTGTAGTGGTTAAAAAAAAGGTTCAATAATGGGGAAACCGTGGTTTACAAGGATTCATCCATTCAAATTTGACATGTAACAAAACTCTAAAATATATTAAGCAATACTTTTCTATTTTCATTAGTTAAATTAAAGCTAAAAACAAGTTGGTAAATAGCAATATTTCTAACAGAAGAAACACCAAAACGGATGTTATAGACTTATAGAAAAGAAAACAAGAACACCAACTTTGGAACGCACCCAACTGAAATTGTTCTAGACAAACAAACAAACAAAACTGACATTTATCAGTTACTTAAATCAATGGTATGAATTTATGATCAACCAACACAAAAATAAGCGAATAACGAAGAAACATCAATTTGCTTCGCAGAGGCTTTAGTTTTTAGTAGCTGTATAGCAGAAAACGAAAACAAAAATAAATCACGTGACTTGTGGGAGCAAGGCAACGCGTTACAGAAGCACGTGACGTAGCGTATTGGTGGCTGTCTTTCCATCCCTTTTTACCTCAGAATACTTTTACACTGAATACCACAATAGTCATATGACGCGTGTCCCAGGTTTCCTTCCTCCTCTTTTTCTCTCTCCCTTCCAACAACCCCCTCCGGTTTTTCTGGTATTACTAAATTGCCATTACACCCTTCTTCTGTAGTATATTTTGTAACTTCGACGTTAGGATGTTTTTTTTTTGGGGGTATTATCAACGTGAGAATGTTAGAAGTGTCATATAACTTGTCCAAAAAATACTAAATAAGAAGTTTTAAGTTTCACCTCAATCTTAATTAAGTCATATACATTTCCTTTGAACAAAAAATATATCCACATTTAAATCATGCCAAAAATGTCTAATAAAGTTAATGAACACTTTTGCAATTTCGAAATGAAAACAAAAAAAATAAAGCATGATTAAGGGTATTTTGGTAATTGTACAAGAGAGATAGCTGTTTAATGACTTGTTCTCCAAGTTGGTAGTGCAAAGAGCTCGCTAAGTATAAAAAGGGTAGCTGGTGAGGAAACAAATTTGATAACTTTTGAGACGCTTTGGGCGGAAGATAGATTATTCGTTTCTGCTCAACACCACTGATTATTTAAGGTAATGATTAGTTAATAATGTGTTAATCTCTTTGAATCATTTACTTAACATCATTTTTTACTTCGATCAAGCAATTAAGCCCTGTATTAAGTTATTAACTAAGATTTGTATGAGTATATATCCATTTCATCAATCCAATTCATTCATCTTTGGCCGTAAGCCTCTAATATGGTTAAGATCGATGAATGTAATAAAGATGAAAGAGATATAGGTCAATAAGATATGAAAAGTAAATGAATGTAATAAACTTTTTCTACTTATATTTTTTTTTGAGATAGACATTTTTCCTTTGGAATTAGTTTTAATGGAAAAAAGTGGAATGTTGAACAGATAAATGTTTGGATTTTAGAAAAATGTAATGAATGTTTCATTCTACCATAATTTATTCTTCAAATTAGATAACCATTAACACTTTAGCAGAAATGAAAATTTTATATCATTATTCATTATATGAAGTGCACGCGATATATTAGAAGATGAAAAAATTAGCAGCATAGTTTTGATGCTTTTTCTATAATTAAAGAAAACAAAATTATCTGACATAACTAGTTAATTGATATTTCATGTGTGGTTAATTACTACATTAATTAAAGGCAGCGTTGCTTGTGTAGTTTTCGTTATAATTAATCCACTAAAAGAGAAGAAAAGAAGAAGAAATGGATTACACATTTAAATTTAAAAGTTTGTTATTTTTTGGTAAAAAGGTGGAAGCTTGTTAAGCAAACTTACTCAGTTACTCGTCCTTCATAATCTTTTTTAATATAATTATTTTGTGATAATTTATAATCTCGTTTCTTCTCCACACATCGATTTCGGGTAAACCTATTTCGTAACACATGTCATTGCTTTTGTATTATTCATATATATTTTGTCAATCTTAGGGTTTAAGTTCCGGAAACTATTTCAGCATATCATTAATCATGTACAATCACATTTTCACGATTTTTATTTACTAAAAGAGTACATATATAATTTTTTTAAAGATGCAAAAATCGTATGAATGAAAATGACGTATTTGATAAAAGAATCACTAAATTTTCTTGATCCAGATTTTGGCCAATAGTTTTTTTATTGCATGCTTGTTTTAAACTGTTAGGATTTAGGAAAGGAGAATATCTAGCGAGAGGGAAATTAACAAATATAGGGCGGCTATATGCAATGGCTGCATTGAAATAAAATATCTAGAATTAATACACACATCTATATAAAAAAAACAAGTCAACACAAATTAAATGCGAGACTTAACGTGTACGTGCTTATATAAGGCACATAACAGTTCACGTAGGGCCATATATAGTTTAATCATCACAATCCAGATCTTCCTATCGATTAAGAACAATTATAATTAAACTCTATATATACATTACTATATTAACAAGTAATAATAAATTAATAACTAATGAGTTAATTAAGACGCATCACATATCTGTTGTGACCAAAGCATGAACAACTAAAACAAGTACGTAACAGTTTTAGCCATTACAATATTATACATTTTAGAATTTTGTGAACATGAGCAAATTTATATTTTGTCTTTTGCCTTGAATGTTGTAGACAAATAGTCACTATCCATATACGTGACGCATGTTTTTGTTTCTGTTTTTTGACAACTATTTAACGAATGTTTTAACTATGGTATCGTGATATTATAGTATTCCTTCGCCGATAGTCCAGTAACTAAGTAACTAACTAATTAAAAAGGTGTAAGTATTTTCACCAATTTGAAAAATCTATACATTATTTGTTTCGTATATCCGTATATATATATTTTGTAGATTACAATCAACGTTTGGTAATACACCGTACATGATTTACACGTGGTAGATATAAATTGCGTACTTTTTACATGACATTTTAAACGCAAATTACTGATCGTGTCAATATATAAAAAAATTGTGAAGCGTAAATTTGTGAAACGTTTTTCTTTCAATTAGAATACGTAGTAAATTTGTTGACACGCACATAAAAACAAAAAGTAGCCTATAAAAAATGATTATTTATATTATTTGCGTAGGCAAAAAGGCGGCTAAGTAGAGAGTAAACGTTTGCTTCCCGCGTTATACAATGCCCTAATTCTCATCATCATCATGCGTGCAAGCTATTTTCCATTTCCTTTAACGATTCTCATTCTTACTCTCTTCAAGCTTCTTCTTTCTTTCCCCCCCCTCATCATTTTTTAATCAATTATTTTCTCCTTTTTATTTCCCCATTTTTGTTTTTCTTTTCCCGGAAAATTCTCTCTGTTGTTGCCTCTCCTGATACGCCCGACCAAGTTTATCCCTTTCTCACTAATCATTTCTTTCTCAACTTCTCTCAATCTCCCTTTAAAACTATAACCTTTTTATTTTAATCTATAGATTCTCCAGTCTTTGTACGCATTTCTATGTTAAAGAAGTCGTTCTTTATTCATATTTTCAGATCAATCGATCGAATTCGGTGAGCTTCTAAGAGAAAGATGGGAAACCAAACAAGCAAAAAGTCACAGGAGACATCGGCTAAGGCCACGACGACGAGCATGCACTACACAAGGGAGCTGAGATCGTACGAGGCTGCGTGTAAAGCAGACACGGAGCTGCAGTCTTTCGACACGTGTATGCAGGCACGGACCAGTCACGTGATAAGCACGCTAGCTACGGGTGTAGAGGTTCGAGCGCTCTCGTTCGACTCCCTGAAAGAAGTGACCGAGTGTTTGCTGGAGATGAACCAAGAAGTGGTGAAAGTGATACTGGATTGTAAGAAAGATATATGGAAGAATCAAGAACTGTTTGAGCTCGTTGAGGATTACTTTGAGAATAGCTTGAAGACGCTCGATTTCTGTGCCGCTCTGGAGAAAGGATTGAGGAAAGCTCGTGATAGTCAGCTTTTGATTCTCGTTGCTCTTCAGCAGTTTGAAGATGAGAGCCTTGTTGAAGGTAATATTTTCTCTTTCTCTCGTGGTTTTCATTAGGGATGGCCAAAAGTCTCATCTTGTCTCGCCCTGATCCTGTTCTCGTGATATGAAATGAATTTTCAAGTCCTGTTTGAAAAATGAATACGGAAATTCACCATTTTGTGTTATTATTTACTTAAGTGCTAAATCATTAGTAATAACGAGATATTAAAAAAAAAAAAAAATTCATCCTGTTCTAAAATTTCCTTCCCGTCTGAAACTACGTTTTGATTGGGACTAGATATCCAATCTTATTTCAAATCGAGTAGATTAATGTCTAGTATAATAATCATTTGCAAAATAGTAAACAACCTTAAAATCTTTAAAGTGAAAAAGTATTTTCATTGCCTTTTGTCCTATTTCCGTTTTCATTAAAATCTGACACGCATTGATTTTAGTTGTGTATGAAAATCCATCGAATTCCCTGTCCCGAAATTCAAATGAAAAATAAAATGGGACAAACACTCATTTATTCCTACTTTTTTTGTTATTTTAGAATTCTCTTTTGCCCAGTCCTATATTATTATTTTATTAACATTTGACTTTTAAGTAACACTAATCATTTTTGGTTGTGTTGTTGATCCGCACAGGTGGGAATGGATATGAGAAGACACTTGAAGAGCTGAAGAATTTCAAAGACGCAGAGTCTCCTTTCAACGAAGACTTCTTCAAGATGTTCCAATCTGTTTACAAACAGCAGATGCTGATGCTTGAGAAGCTACAGCTTCGTAAGAACAAGCTTGACAAGAAGCTCAAATGCATCCACACATGGAGGAAACTCTCCAGCATCATCTTCGTCGCTACATTCGCCACTGTACTCATCTGCTCCGTTGTGGCTGCAGCCATGGCGGCTCCTCCAGTGGCTGCGGCTCTGGCTGCAGCTACCGCTGTGCCGCTGGGCTCGATGGGGAAATGGATCGATTCGCTGTGGAAGAACTATGAGAATGCACTCAAAGGGCAGAAAGAAGTGATCAGCTCGATGCAGGCGGGAACATATGTGGCGGTTAAGGACTTGGATAATATCCGGGTTTTGATCGAACGGCTGGAGATCGAGATCACGGGGATGGTGAAGTGTGCGGAATTCGCGGTGGAGCATGAAGCGGTCAGGTTTGGGATCGAAGAGATTAAGAAGAAGCTTGAGGTGTTTAAGAAGAATGTAGAGGAATTGGGGATTCAGGCTGATCTGTGTAGCAGAGATATCAGAAGGGCAAGGACTGTGATTCTCCAAAGGATCATCAAGCATCCCAACAATGGTAGTAGCAGCACCTGAAAACACACACATACACACAAAAGGGAACTCAGTTTCCCTTCTTCAGCTTCCTGCTGCAAATAATGAAATGTTCCAAGACTCTCTGATAAAGAATAGTATAGATTCTTTATTGAGTTCTTATCAGAATGTAACATTTTTAAATGTTCAATAACTCAAAACTGTTTATGATGATTGTTGCCTTTTCTGTATTCTTTGATGAATGAAAACAGTGGGAGACAAGTCTTTTCACATTCGATACTATTAGTAAGTAAATGTTTCTGCAGGGCGTTTATAATAATACTAAAACGAACTCAAAAACACAACTAGATCATGAGTTTGGAATCTGAAAACTAATGCCTTAGGAGAGTTCGTCAAAAGAATCGTGATAGGATCCAGTTCCGCTAATCTCCTCGATTATTCAATTCACCAGAGAACTACACCAAAGAATTAAAGAATAGACTTGATAACGAGACAAGTCTCTAACTCTTGATTCTTGACCAATGCCCAAACCAATATCCTAAACCAATCCAGAATACCCAAACTCGTTGATCTAGCTTTCGTTCTAACCTTCAGCTCACAACTAACCACCCGTAGGCTAGTTACAAAAGTCTTGCATTAGACTTAACAAGAACACCTTATCAAACTATCACAAGAGAAAAAACCACGATATTGTCTACCAGGTTTATTATGTTAGACCTTTAAAGCCTTTAACTTTCTGTAAGATACCTATCCAACTTAAAAAGCCAGGAAAAGCAAACAGAAAGTTAAAGGCTTTAAAGCTTAATCTTACATTATGAACAAGACGAACACATGTCAACTTGAGAAAATTTACTTACCTCTGACTGGCTTGGTTTTGGACGATAATTGTATTGATGGTAACAGGAAGGATAACATGTCTTTTCTTCTTCTTCTCAGTGTCAAATTCATTGGAAAAAAAACTGATCCTGGCTCACACCAATGGGACATGAAACTGAAACTAAGATAAAGCTAAGAAACAAGCATCTCTATGAGACAAAATACCTATCCACTGCTTAAAAGATGGGTTTCTAGAAACTCTAGTTCTTGCAGTAACAAAACCGTAATCATAACATAGTCCTGTAAAGAAAAAAAGGCTACAAATCACAATTTCAAAAACTAAGCTACACAGACTGTAATGAATCACTTAATTTTTACAACTGATTGAGGTCCACTTGGTTCTCCATGCACTGTCTCAAAATGAACTCTGCTCTCCTCCTTTTGTCATCTCTATCCTCCTCACGCACAAAGGATAAGGGTCTATCTTCACCCTTCATCTGCAGGCTTAGATCCAACGGTTCTCCGAGAAACTTCTTCTCGGTTCTGAGCTTAGAAAGAAGAACAGGTTTCTTCATCTTCCAGTCGGTGTGAGCTTCACTGAAAACCCCATCTCTTGCAGTTTCCAAGGCAGGAGCAAACGCCTCAATCACTGATAAGCCATCCCTGTTCAATGATTCAACTTTCTCCCCCGACGATGTCGAAGGCGGCGATACAGAACGCAGCTCACTCTCAGCTTCTCTCACACCATCCATACCTCCCCACACGGGATTGCCTGAAGAAATCTTGCAGACAAGCTTCCTCTGCAAACTCAACAGAGCTCTCTCAGCCTTCCGCCTCTGCCTGGCTTGTTCAATCTTGTCACCTCTAGGATCTGTTGCCCTTTCTATCCACATGGGTGTTTCCTTATAAGTATGAGGATCAGGAAAAGCTGGTAGCCAAAGAGGGATGTGTTTTCCCGGCGGGGTTTCGCCAATCTCAACAAAACTGGGAATCATCCGTTCACTTGTAGCTACAGGAAAATGCGGCAATGGCTGTACAAAAGGGGTTTCTTCACTCGAGTTCACGAAATCGATGATTTCCCTCAGTTTAACCGAACGCCCGGCGGAGCAACTCTCAGACGAGATTCGCTCCTCGACATTGCCGGCCAAATCTTCCAAAGCGAGAACGATGTCGAACACGTTACACTGACTCCTACCAGTTAGATTAGCGAAGGAGGTAGCAGTTTTACCTAGCTGAAGAATGTACTGGACTGCGAATCCCGCTAGCGATTCGAGAGCCGGATCCTTGAAATGCTCGTACCCGACGCTCTCGCAGACCTGAGCTACTGCGACTTTGGCGGCGGCGTGGCTAAACTCGTAGGAGTCGGAACAGCCCGGGGAAGAAGCTGGATCCTTTCTATCACCTTCTAGTGCTCTCTCGCCGCTCATTGCTCGGAAATCTCTCTAATCCCTGAAATTAGGGTTTTCTCATCGCTCAGACCGCATTTGCCACCGTGAAATAGTCGAGCAGAGAAATTTGCCTCCGTCAACGGATTAAAGACAAACGACGGAGCGCCGGAAAACAGGAAGAAAGAAAGAGAGGGATCTCGTTAGGAAGGAGAGACATGGGTCTTGAGAATTCTGCCATCTCTCGGCTATTTAAGCAGCAACCTCTCTGCTTCAAGCCCAAAATATTTTTGTTTGTTCGAATTAATCAAACAAGTAAAATGAGTTGGCAAAATAAATAAAAAAATATTATAATTATTTGTAAGAACTCCAAAACTCGAAAAAAACTCGTTCTCTATTCACAAGCCCTTATAAAATTTAAACAGTTAATTGTATAATACAAACAAAATGATTTCTTTTTTTTATATACAGTTTAGACATTTTCTAGTTCTTTTCCTCCCCAATTTATCCTTAAATTTTAAATGTTTTGAACATGAAAATGCCATGCGTAGAGAGAGAGAAGTCTAATTACGGTAATGAATTTTCATTTGAGAAAAAAAAGGGGTCTAATTACGATTACGGTAATGACAGTGCGGAAGAACATTCACTGGAGCAAGGACGAGGAGGGATTCTTGACTTTGATTACAAACCACTTGGCATAAGTTACAAAGACAAATCATAAAACTACATTTACTTTAGCACACTCTTGACATAACGAAAATATTTGAATACAAAATCACAAGATTGGATCAAGCCAGCTGCAACAACTCTTCGCGTTTAATGTCGAACACCTTCACCAGAACATCTTCCACGACCTGCAGTTCACAAAACATTTCACGCGTGTCGTGCAGAAACAAAGCCGCATATGAAAATAACTATCATTATTCATACCTTGTCTGGGGTTGATGCACCTGATGTCACACCGATGGTTATTGGCCCCTTTGGAAGAAAATTCTCCTTCTCGACCAGCTCTCCGTACTATCAATGTAAAAGAGAGAAAGATCGTTGAAAAGCTAGTCGGGGACGAATGAGTTAGTTTTGAGATGGGCTTGGTTGTGTGATATGTGTGCACTTACGTGGAGCTTATAGGCTATTTTGTTCCCAGGACCTATCCGTTGCTCAGTGTCGATCCAGTAAGATGGGATTCCACGGACCTCTGAGATTTCCTGAAGGTGAGAAGTGTTGCTTGAATTCCACCCACCCACCACTAGCATGAGGTCAATCTTCTCTTCCACTAGCTCATAGATTGCGTCTTGTCGCTCCTGAAAACAAAATATGATTGATGAATAAAAAAGACCTCCTTCAAGTGTAAGAACAGAAGTTAGGTTATATATGCATGCTTTTGAGATTTTGGGGAATGTACTTGAGTAGCGTCGCATATCGTGTTGAAGCTGACGAAATGTCCGTTTACGTTTTCCACTCCATACTTGCGCATCATTGTCCTCTCAATTAATTTTCCTGCGGGTTTTTTTTTTTGGGCATGAGACTCTGACTATAAGATTTTATGTTTCCAAGGATTGTGATAGTGTAGTAGACTAACTAACCTATCTCCTCTGTTTCTCCCTTGAGCATCGTTGTTTGGTTTGCAATACCGACTTTGATAAGGTCATTGTCAGGGTCAAAACCCTTTGAAACAGCATATTTGAATTTCTACAACGCCACCATTAGATTATTAGAACGTCTGGAGATACTACAGAAGAAACATCAATATAAAGACAGAAAATGTGGAAGGAATCTCTTTACCTCCATGAATTCATCTTTTGTGGAGCTAGATCCATCGAGTTGACCACCAAGAATGTAATCACAAACGTAATTCGCCTGTGCTCAGTAATCAGGTACCCATCAGCAACAGTCTTGCGAAATTCTAGGATATAAACAAAGTTTTCGACAGTATAAAAGCCACACCTCTTTCATGTTCTTTACAATGATGTACTTTCCTGCAAAAGACGCAGTTGCAATGGTCTCTTCATGATTATATTTACCGTGAATTATCGATGTATATTCCCCCTTCTTGTGCTTCTCAACCATGTTCCAGACCTTTAAAGCCACAAATGACAGAAAGGAAGAAACTAATTACCTACGCTAGAGATGAATTGGTGCACGAAACTTTTGAGATGATAGCACGAGAAGAAAGAACAATATCGCGGATTTGTGCCGAGAGGAAGAAATGTACCTTTGTCACCCAAGGACAAGTCGTGTCGACAATTTGCACCTTTTTATCATTTAGAACATACATCTCGTCAACACCAGCTCCAAACGCAGGAAGGATGACCACATCATCTCTATCTACTACATCAAACTGCTTCTTTGAATCCTCAACGGGAATAATCTTAACATCCATTTCTTCTAACCTCTGCCATAAAATCAAAAGGTTTAAACTGAACACATTTACCAGATATAAGTAACAAAAGACGAGGCCTACAAGGTTTCAGAGCATAGTGAGTACGGACCTTATTAACTGTCGGGTTATGAATGATTTCGTTAGTAATCCAAATCCTCTCCTCTGGAAACTGCTTTCTTGCTTCATATGCAATCTGAACAGCACGCTCAACCCCCCAGCAAAAACCATATGCTTTAGCGAGTTTTACGGTAACATCTCCCCAAGAATAAGTATATCCATTAGTTTTCAGAGTCTCCAATATATCACCTGAGAGTGTCAAATACAAATAACAAGATGAATCGCCATCCAGTGAAGTCTTGTTCCTCAGAAAAACTATAAAAATCTCTTGTTATAAACCCACAAAGATACAACTTCTCCCACTTCAGTCTTGCTAGATTTGCCAAATTCGTTTCCTGGCCCAAAAACCCAACATTCTGGTCTTCACCTTAAAGAACTAATCTATCCGAACAGAAAAAAAAGAAAAGCTTCGTCTATTTTATTACTAGCCAAGGAAGGTGCAAAAACTCATCAGTAACAGTCACTGATTCAAACACTTGAATCAATTTCACATGTTTTTACTCAAAATTAGAGATTACAGGACTCGATGAAACATCCACTAGTTCCTGGAAATTGAGAGATATGCAGAAACAAGATACGGCAAGTTGAATTGAGGAACCAAAGAACAATCCAGTCTATCATTGTCGTTTGCGTAAATTCACAACTCCAATTCGCAAATCTTATCCATTTTCTTATGCCCATATCCATTTCCAGCAACAAACCCAAATCTTCAGTTTCATCACAGCTCAATCAATCAATGGATTGTTTTCCTTTTTTCCTTTCTCGACGACCAAAAAACAGAGCACATGCAAATCAGCAAATAGGGGAACTTACTGGTGTACTCCCGATTCATGAGCTTGAGTGTCTCCTCCTTGTGACCGAAGCCTTTGCGATTGTAATTCTCGCTTCTCGTCAAGTTCTTACGGAACGTCTTGGCGTCAAAATCGGAGTCCATCACCACCGATGGCGAAGGAGCGCTCGCATCTCCAGACGAGCACCGGACTGACAAAGGTTTCCGGCGCCGGAGGGACCCGGATCCGGAGAGATGATTCTCCAGCACGAAAGTATCCGACCGCACGCATAAGCGGCAGAACTGGAGCGCAACAGCCATGGAGAGAGTAGAGAGAAACGCACAGGCAACGACCGACGATCTTGACTGTAAATTCTTCTAATGGATGGTCCACGATTTATCTCTTGCCCACTCCTTATATATTAATAATTGAATTTAATTGAATACTGGATTAGATTGACAGGAAAAATAAGGATAGTGTAGTATTTGCAAATTCGTGTAAAGTGGTGACACGTAATTTTTTTGTCTTATTTTGGGAGATTTGATGTCGTTTTTGCTGAAACTAGTGCAAAGAGAGAGATATCCTATCAGACGGGTAAGTCTACGCCACAAACATCGTTCACGAAAGTGAAGTCTTGCAGTTGGCAAATTCATGGTTAAACTCTTACCGATGTGATTGGTGAATATATAGATTGTCACAATTTGTCATCTTGTTACCTACGGGCTACGGCTACACATACATGTTCATGGATGATGATTATAAATTTATAATATTATATTAAATTGCTTTTCTCCTAATGTTAAGTGCGAGCTTCACATGGGCTTAAGAAATGAACCCGTTTTTTCTAGGCCCATATAACAAGTCCACTTAAGCCACAAGTTCGTTGACAATTTTTTCTCTGTTTTGAAAAATTAAAAAAAGCGAATAGTGTGTGATTAGTGAAAAAGGGGTTTAGGGTTTATGCCGGAGCTGATAAGGAGAATCGACCAAGTCCAGTGATGGAGTCTAGACCCGCCAATCGTAATTCGGATCCAAATTTAAACCCGGAGACGAATTCCGTCGGTCCTCCTCCTTCTGCTCTGACCTATCTCGATCCTCACTACTGGTATTGCATTCGGCTCTTTTTACTCTCTTTCCTGTTTGTTTCTGAATGTCGCCGAAAAACGCAGGGACGAGAGGTTCTCTTCCGAGGAACACTATGAATGGTTCAAGGACTACTCTCATTTCCAGCATCTCATCAATGCCAACATCAAAACCTCTTCTTCCGTAAATTCCTCCTCTCTCTATCTCTCTCATTTGTATGCCACAAGCCCACATTGATGGGTGATTGTCCAGAGTCCAGACCCATAGCTTTGCTTGTTGTGATGAAGGTCTTGGAACTGGGATGTGGGAACTCTCAGTTGTGTGAAGAGCTATACAAGGATGGGATTGTTGATATTACGTGCATTGATTTATCTTCGGTTGCCGTAGAGAAGATGCAGAGTCGAGTGGTCTCAAAAGGGTACAAAGGTATTGCTTTAAACTATAATTTGTTTTGAGTATTTCGTTAGATATAAAGGTTTACCAAAGACTGGAGTTGAAGATGATTTCGTTTCTTACTTCTTCCGATTCTAGAGTACAAACACTGAATATACTAGTCTATACTAAACTATAGCTTCCATTGTACCCTTTTCTTTGGAAAGCTGAGAACTTCATTCGTTTCTGCCGCTTTGTTTAGCTGGTTGAAGCAAAAATTTCATTGGATCTTAAGCTCGATGTGTTAATATTTGACGTTGATATATATTCAGAAATAAAAGTGGTGCAAGCTGACATGCTAGACCTCCCATTTAACAGCGAGTGTTTTGATGTGGTTATTGAGAAAGGGACCATGGTAACATAGCTAAACTTTCCTTTCGATCCATTGTTTCTTCTATTATTTCGGAATTAAGATCTGTGAATGTGGTTTTAAAGTGTATATTTTCTTGAATTTTAACTAGAGAAAGCTCACGAGTTGCTCCTTTTGTAAAAATCAATTTCGTGAAGGATGTGCTGTTTGTGGATGCTGGTGATCCATGGAATCCCCGTCAAGAAACTGTCAGCAAAGTCATGGCAACTCTCGAAGGAGTTCACCGGGTTTTGAAACCAAACGGGATTTTCATTTCCATTACCTTTGGTCAGGTATTAAAAGCGAATATCTGATATCATATCCTTGCGTTCACTCAATTATAAGCTCTAAACTTGTTTTCATGCAGCCGCATTTCAGACGTCCTTTGTTTATGGATCCCAAGTTTAATTGGTCCATGGAGTACAACACTTTTGGTGATGGCTTCCATTATTTCTTCTATATCTTAAGAAAGGTCAGTATTCAAATGGTTTAGCTTTTTTTCCTCTGTTTCAATTATCTTTTGGTAGCTCTTTAGCAAATCCCCACAAGCTCTTAGTAACAAGTCTTGCTTATTGCCAAAAACATATTGAGCTTGGTTTCAAGTTATCTCTTTCCTAACATGGAGTACTAAAGCTGAATGTTGATGATAATCACAAAACCTCATTCTAGTTGAACTGGAATCCAACCATATGTCGAAAAAATGAATTTTAAGATCTGAAATCTGAGCAGGAAGGGTTTAGTGTGCTATTTTCAACCAAGTTTCATGATCAAAGCTAGGCATTTCTATAGAGATTGACAGATTGTAGTCAATAGCGAGTTAATTCTCCATGTCTTCTGAAAGTGAGCATAAACCGTTGAGGCTAAACAGGATAGTCGAGAATATGAGTTTGATTTTAAGGAGTTTGATTCTGAATGTATATGTTGTTGCCTCACTAAAAACCCCAACATTTGTTGGTCAGGGAAAGAGACGCGATGAAGAGAAAGAAGGAGATGAGAAATGCAATGATCCATCAATATCCATGTATCAAGATGAACTTGAAGGCGAAGACTACCTCTTCCGAACACACATCGATGATGACGAGGATTAGGACTAGAGCAACGTGAGATTAGTTGTTGTTGCTGTGTAATGTTTTATCTGTTTTTTGGTTTGTAATTTTAGAATCAATCTTTGTGGTTTTTCTGGACAAAGTAAAGGATGAAACCAAAGAAATGGAGTTGAACCACACCTCTCTTCCGTAACATACAGTTTAACTATCTATCATGTCATGGACGTGGGAGTCAATAAATAAACTAAGCTTTGTGTCTGAAATTTTAAGTTGCTTTTTTGTTCTTCTCGAGGCATCCATGATCATACAGGATAGTAGGATACAATTTATTTAACCAACATAAAAAATCAAATAATGTGAAAAAATTATATACTTGACTAAACTTATTTTGTTGAAGAAAAATAAAATAAATTAATGATTGAAATAGTCAAGATGAATAGAAATATAAATATAATAGAATCATGAACAAAAACTAAATATGAACTGAAACTAAAAAATCCTAACAAACTTATTCATAATAGATTCAAATCGACTTTGACTACTAATCTTGAAAAACTTTTCAAGAAATCCAACTAAAACCGAATCCAATCCAAGATTAAACTCGCTATTCAAATCGACTCTGATGGTCAGTAAACTGGAAAGAAAATGAGAGAAATGAATGGTCCCAAAGTTTTTAAGGAAAATATCATTAGCTGCGTGTTTTTTTATAGAAAATATCATTAATTGCGTATTATATAGAATAACTCTCCAATTTTTTTGTCTTTTCTATAAAAAAAACTTTCCATATCATTGCCAAAAGAAAAGGAGAACAAAAACTAAAAAACCCAAAAAATTCTCACAACATCCTCGAGTTCGTTGGGGTCCGAAACGACGACGTCGCGTAATTGTATCGTTCTGCATAAAAGGCATAAAAAGTGAGAGAGAGAGAGGAATCTTTGAGCAGCGATTCGGCTTCTTCTCTCGCCTACTGCGTTAACCGGAACTTCTCTGTGATCTCACTCACCGGAATATCTCCCCTTTTTCGTCTCTACTTCTCTGTGATCTCACTCACCGGAATTTGATCGCATCCGTCTTTCTTTAGAGGACCTTGCGACGATAATTTAATTAAACTTATTCATCATAATCGTTATATTCCACAATTGTGATCAATGGATGATTATTTCACCGCGGAGGAAGAGGATGATTGCTATTACTCCTCCGATCAGGAGTCTTTGGACGGGATTGATAACGAAGAGTCCGATTTGCAGCCTCTCTCTTCCAAAAGATCAGCCACTCAGGTTCTCCTTCTTACTCTTCTTCCTTCGTTCGCTTCGAGCATCTCTTTTGTTCTCAGTCCGCGTCGCGCTTTTCTCTTCTCCCGGATCTTTTTGTGTGTTTTTTCTATATCTTGGGATAAAATTTAAGTGAATTTCGTTGCAATTGTGGGGTTGGTTCGCGGTACGGTTGATCATCTGAATTCTCTTCAGTTTTTTCAAAGCTTTATCCTTTTGTCTAGGATTATGAAATCTGGTCTGGGTTCTTTTTCTCTCTAGCTACAGTTTACTAAACCAGCTGAAACCTATTGATTGTTTTCGACATGGGTTTTCGATTTACCATCCGTTTTTTGCAGGTCATCACGCCGGAATCGCTTCTGGCAGCACAGGTAAATGGGCAGAAATGATTCTTGTCGAACGTTTTCTTCTTTTGGGCTCGGTTTGAAAACCTCTGAATTGGTTGGGTTGTTGTTTCCTGATGCAGAGAGAAGATCTGCTGAGGGTGATGGAATTGTTGTCGATAAAGGAGCACCATGCGCGGACTCTTCTCATTCATTACCAGTGGGATGTGGAGAAGTTGTTCGCTGTGTTTGTTGAGAAAGGAAGGGATTGCTTGTTTTCTGGAGCTGGTGTAACTGTGTTCGACTATCATCAATATGGCAGCTCTTCCTTTTCTCACTCTTCAGAGATGAGCTGTGATGTCTGCATAGAGGATCTACCGGGTGATCAGATGACGAGAATGGACTGTGGCCATTGCTTTTGCAATATTTGTGAGTCCCTGTTGCCAAAACCTGAGGGTTTGTTTAGTATCGCAGAGGTAGATTTATGATTTAACGCACTTCTTTGCTTGGTTTAGGTTGGACGGAGCATTTCACTGTGCAGATAAATGAAGGTCAGAGCAAAAGGATTAGATGCATGGCTCATAAATGCAATGCTATTTGTGATGAAGATGTTGTCAGGAATCTAGTCAGTAAAAGGCGTCCTGATCTAGCTGAGAAGTTTGATCGTTTTCTTGTCGAGTCATACGTCGAAGACAACAAAATGGTCAAGTGGTGTCCAAGCGCTCCTCATTGTGGGAATGCAATACGAGCTGAGGATGACAAGTTGTGCGAAGTTGAGTGTTCCTGTGGTAATCAGTTCTGCTTCAGCTGTATGTGTCAAGCCCACTCCCCTTGCTCTTGTTTGATGTGGGAGCTATGGAGAAAGAAGTGTCGAGATGAGTCGGAGACAGTTAACTGGATAACCGTGCACACGAAGCTGTGTCCCAAATGTTACAAACCTGTGGAAAAGAATGGTGGATGCAATCTCGTAAGGTGTATCTGTGGGCAGTGTTTTTGGTACCAACTCTAGCCTTGTTTCTCCATTGCTTTCTTTTTTTCCTATTTTGCGAGTGAAGCGTCTCACGTTTGCTTGTTATTGTCTACAGTTGGTTATGTGGTGGAGCTACTGGAATGAATCACACTTACACGAGTATCGCTGGTCACAGTTGTGGTCGGTACAAAGATGACAAAGCGAAGCAGATGGAAAGAGCGAAAAGGGATTTAAATAGGTATACACATTATCATCACCGATACAAAGCACATATGGATTCATCAAAGCTAGAGGATAAACTTAGGGATACCATCCTTGTAAAAGTGTCCAAGTCAGAACAGAAGGAGTTGAAGGTTAAAGACTTCAGCTGGGTCACCAATGGGCTCAACCGGCTATTCAGATCAAGACGGATTCTTTCGTATTCGTATGCTTTCGCGTATTACATGTTTGGTGAGGAGCTGTTCAAAGATGAGATGAGCCCTAAGGAGAGAGAGATAAAGAAGAATCTTTTTGAGGATCAGCAGCAGCAGCTTGAGGGTAATGTTGAGAAACTTTCCCAGTTCTTGGAGGAGCCCTTTGATGAATTTAGCGATGACAAAGTCGTGGAAATAAGGATTCAAATCATCAATTTGTCTGTTGTGGTCGATAGCCTCTGCAAGAAAATGTACGAGTGCATCGAGAATGACTTGCTCGGTTCTCTCCAATGTGGCATCCACAACATCGCACCTTACAGATCAAAGGGAATCGAACAAGCAGCTGAGTTTTATGCTTCCTGGAATTCCAAAGGTCCTTTGGATAGTAGTGGTACAAGCGGTAATTTTACTCTGGGTTGATTATGATCATAATCATAAACATTATTATCGTAATGAAACAATGAATCAAATCCCAATAAGCTCTGTTATATTCTTTATACAGGAGAGACATCGAGGCCTGAGCAAGCTTCTGGATCAAGGACCTCGGAAGACACCATTTGCTCTTCTTCACAGAAGCGTCTCAAGAAAGAAGGAAGTTTCATAAACAGCAAAGTCACTTTATTGGACTTGAACCTGCCACCTGATTTCATCGACCAAAACTGAGCTCAAACTCAACTCAAATCCTTTTTTGTTTTGTTTTGTCCAAATGGGTATGACATAGCAAAAAGGGCTTTGGCTATAACTCCTTCAAGATACTGACTAATTATTTTCTTTCTTATAGTTTTTGGTTTTCATACAACTCTAGTTACATAGATCTCTGTTTTCCTTGCTCTAGACTTCTAATACATCTCTTTCAGCCTAAGAGAACTCGTCGATGCCTTTCAAGTGTAAACTTGCAAATCAAGAGAGTTATTAGACGCTAATTTAATAGTATATTCCTCCGGATCAGCTATTATCCTTGTGTTCCATCAGTTTGAATTTTGAAAGCAACAGAGTCAGAGAGCAATAGATGCAACTAAAAGAGTTTCAAATCGTTCATCATACAAAAGAGAAAGAGAATGATTGTTTTCTCTACTGGAAATAACTGGTTCATCAAGTTTTAAAACTCACTCTTCTTTCGAGAAGCTCACACAACAAACTCAAATCAACAACGTATCCCGCGGATGATATGGATCTTGATTGCATAAACCAAACCTCCTCGGTTGCGAAAGAGTTCACACAAGATGCCATCTTCTTTCTTCAATTCGTTCCTCTCGCAGATGCAGTTCCATCTTTTGATACACACACGCTGATCCTTCCAATTTGCTGTTTTCGCTTTTAGTTCCCCGTCTTTGTGATTGTCCATGTATTTAATTTTGTCTTCAAACTCCAAGTAATGGTCTTTCACCAGTTGTGCATGAACCAACTGTGTTAAAGTTACACAAATCAAACAAAAACGTTAATTAAACATGCTTTAAGTTAATAAGCAGTATATATATATATATATATTCAAAGAAAATCTAGTGCAGTTCTTACCAGCTCGAATTTCCTATTCTTCACGGCCGTCTCAAAATAAACATTCTTTGGATCATCCAAATACGCCTCCGGGTTTGTGATCTTGGGCGTTGCTGTAAAAACATCCCAAAGGAGAAAACATTTCTATATAAGCATCACACACATATTGATTAATGACCTAGAAGAGTTAACTGATGAAATTAGGCATAAGTACTCGAGAGTTACCTTTCTTCATCCTCGACCACCCTCCTGTAAAACCTCAAGACACAAAGCAATATTAGATAACCATAAGCATCGCACAAATGTTCAAAGTGGTGAAAGCTAATAATGTAATTTACTATTTTACCTTTCTTCTTCAGATTCTTCACCTTTGGTTTGACACAAGTTGCTGTGTCTTCCCTATCCAAAGCATATGAACTCTCACTGATGAAATTCTCTTCAAAATCCAAGCGATCAAAAGCTTCAACATAATCACTGTCACTGCCTTCAGCAGAACCCTCCACAACTTTCTTCTTTCCTGGAAAAATCTCAACAAACAAAACAGGTATCAAGCAATCTCATTAAACAACCCAAGCACTGATGAAAAGAGCTAACAATGTGTTGGACCTTTGTTTCTGCTTCTTGGGGATGTCTTCGCCATCTCAGTTTCTGCACCAGTGTTGGTGTCTTCGCTGCTCAGAGTACGGACACTGTCTTCTTCGTCATCTATTACTTGAGCAACCGCTCTCGCCTCTTTACATCCTCCACTGCCATAGATGCTGACCTCGAAAACGCGATCTCCGTCATAAACAAACGTCAAAAAGTCTCCATCACTAAGATGGTTATCCTCGACGAATCTGGGCCAGCCTTTTCCAAAATACACGCCATCTCGCCTCCTCATCATCGCGACCTTCCAAAAGCATCCACCGATTCCTTGGAGAGTCGCCGTTTTGGGCAAAGGACGTGGTAGCTCATCGTGGTAGGACTCTGGGATCACCTGCTCAATGCAAATATTCAGCATAAAACTGTTAAAATATAAGCAAAGACACAAAAAGAGAGTCTCCAAGGTAAGTTAGAGTCATCTAAAGTCCAAGTCAGTTTGAAACCTCCGAGCATAACAGAGGCTTTCCACACACAAGAACAAAACGACTTTGTTACACTAACATACCACAAAGCGACAGACAGTTAAAAGAGTGGACTTTCCCAAGCAAACAAAATCAAAAGCATACAAAACTCATCTATACTTTTAACATATTCCACCATATAAAGACATCTCTAGTTCAAATTCCATAAATAAAGCTGATTCATACATAAAGTTGACATATTTAGCTCTAAGAAAACAGAGGAAACCAATCTATACAGGAACCTAAATGCAGATAAACCCATAGAAACGAATGCAAATCACAGGAGTTTCAGTGTTGTTTCAATGTCTTATTCACGACACCACTATCGAACATGTTTTCAAGAAATCATAATGCTAAAAGACTCTTTCCAACAAACAAACGAAAAAGGAGTCTATTGTTCATAGGTAGTCTTATTCTTCTCATGAAAAAAAAAAATCTAAAAATCATATCTTACCATGGAGTCGGAGCAGAAATGGGAGACGAACACTTTGAAGAAACGAGGGAGGGAATCAGTGGCAGCCATTGAGAGGAGATGTTGGAAATGTGTGGGATAGAGTGAGAAATTGGGAATTAGAGAGAGAAGAGGGTAACCTAAAGCTGTAAACGAGGTAGAACAGCTTGAAGTTGAGTCAAAAAGCAACGACGAGACTCTGAAAACAGAGTACAATTCTCATTCATTGCTATTTCATTTTCTGAGTCAAAAGATTTGATTTTTCTTTTTTACCGACTTGAAGAAACCCATAACTTTCTAATAAATTACGGTCTAAGACGAGAAGTGAAGAAAGTAGAGACTGATGACTGATGACTGATGACTGATGATGAGTTTGTGCTTTGTCATGTTATGGAGTGGCCAAAGAAAGAGTGAATAGCTTTTAAAATCAGAGAATCTTTGGTGCTTTTGTCTTGGAGTGGCCAAAGATATAATCATTCAGAAACTCACTATTTTTTTCATCCTATCTTAAATATCAGGATAATTTACCTAAGCTTAGGGATTAATGCTTGATTATAAAGTTTTTCTTTAACAAACAAAAAAGTACTTTCTTTTGGTATAAAATGGCATCTAGTTTTTTTTCACCAGCGTACTAAATATATCAAATTTTGATAAATTTTCCTAATTAATGTCTAATATCTGTGTAATTAGAAACACAAATGAATAAATAGTGCTACTTGTTTAAGAACTAGCATGAGCATGTAATATATACTAGCTTGATGTACTATTGAATCTAACGAGAACAGACAAACAATTCCGCTAGAGTTTCGGATTTTACAATATTACTAAATGCAAATTAAAAAAAAAAAATTTGCTAAAAGATTTACTATAAATGCAAAAAATATTCGATCGTTTCAAATGGTGAATGCATAATGGTACAAGTACGGTTTCGACTTGGAAAACAATTTACCCACAAAAAAATACGATAGTTAATAAATTCAAAATTTTGAATTAAGTGCGCAAAGGATACAAACTACAAAGACAGTATGAAGTTGTTAGTACTACGAAGTCTACAATGCAGCTTTGTAGCAAGAACAAAAGAGCGATTTGTTATGTAAAAAAGCCAATTTAATGGAGATTAGCATAATAGTAAACAATAAATAGTGGAAACATGCCTAAATAATTTGCCTAATCATATCAAGTGGTGTATATAGTCTTTTGATATGTTTGATTATTAAAAATTAGTTAATAAGAATATTTACATGGATATATCAAGTGTTGTGGCCTTGCGGGACAAGGACAACAAATGCTTGACAATACGGTACATTCGTTTAATTATCTTTAACAAAACAAAAACAAAAAAGAAATTTAAGAAAAAAAAATATATATGTGTGAAATGAGCTATGGAGGAGATTTAAGTACCTTTCGGCTTGCGTGCCTAATATTCCAATGTATCTGGTGGAACCTCAAATGCATTTTCCAAAGAACGTCTAATTCAATGTAATAGAGTATATGTAAAACCCAACAAAACAAAATTAAATCCATAAAATATTCAAGGGTATGCTAGATATATGTTTGACACTAGCAAGAGAGAATAATAGAGATACTTTTTTTTTAAGGAATTCGACAAACGGTGTTAGAGTTTTGAAATTTAGCAAAATAGTATATAGTAAAGTAACGCAATTTTTTATTTTTGGGGAAAAATAGTATAGTAAATTAACGCATATTCTCTCTTTTTTTCTTTCTCGAAGAGAAAATGTAATAGTAGTTCATAATATACTTTCGAAAAATCATAGAAGCTTCCTCTAGTAACAACCACGTGTGAAGCACCCCGCCACATATCACATAACGACCCACCAATCTTTTGATATTTCGTTTGTGTATATAAGTGTGCGTTTATAAGATCAAAACTCTCAACCCATAAACAATTCCCCAAGAGTCGTTGACCTAACAAAAACAAAAATTTCTCAAAAGTCAAAATATGCTCTAGACCCTCCAATTTCCCGTTAAAATCTCCATAAAAATCTCTGTCCCTCTTTGCCAACCAAAATCTACAAACAAACAAACATTATCTCTCAACTTTCTTATTCATAGCTATCACAACCCCCAAAAAAAACCCCTAAACCAAAAGAAAAAATAAGGAGAGATTTTATCATTATTCTATAACCTTTTCTTAAAAAAAAAAAATCAAGCATTTGACTTTCTTGATAAAGATTTGAAGAAAGAGATGAGAAACGAAACGGGTGGTATCATGGTCGTTGATCTCCAAACGGATCCATATAACAACAATCACCATCGCCATAATCTCAGCCACGACCTTAGCGATAATGGTCACAAACCGAGGCCTAAATTTGGTGATCTCTTGAAAGCTGACCATGACGGAATATTCCCTCCCGAAGATCCCATCCTTGTCAACACCAACTTAACTCACCACCGGTTTAGCAGCGTGTCGGCTTCGACCATGAGCAGCGGTCCGGCCAGCGGAGAAGGTTCTCCTTGCGTAATGTCGCCTTGGGCCCGCGTGTCGCCTCCTTGGGCTGCGGATTTCAACGAAGACATTAATGTCCTCGAGACCAATGGTCTCATTGGCTCTATCGTACGTGAAGAAGGGCACATATACTCGCTAGCCGCTTCTGGTGACCTTCTCTACACGGGCTCGGACTCGAAGAACATTAGGGTTTGGAAGAATTTGAAGGATTATGCGGGGTTTAAATCAAGTAGTGGGCTCATCAAGGCCATTGTGATATATGGAGACCGGGTCTTTACCGGCCACCAGGACGGGAAGATCCGGATTTGGAAGGTTTCGAAGAGAAAACCGGGAAAGCACAAACGGGTTGGAACATTGCCTACGTTTAAATCGATGGTCAAGAGCTCCGTAAACCCTAAGCATTACATGGAGGTACGCCGCAACAGAAACTCCGTGAAAACGAAGCATAACGACGCCGTATCGAGTCTTAGCCTGGACGTAGAGCTTGGGTTGTTGTACTCTAGTTCTTGGGACACGACGATCAAAGTGTGGAGACTCTCGGATTCGAAATGTTTGGAATCGATACATGCGCACGATGACGCGATAAACTCGGTGATGTCCGGTTTCGATGACTTGGTGTTCACGGGATCCGCAGATGGCACGGTTAAGGTGTGGAAACGTGAGATGCAAGGCAAAGGAATGAGGCACGTGTTGGTTCAAATTTTGCTCAAGCAAGAAAACGCGGTCACGGCACTGGCCGTAAAATCAAAGTCTTCAATCGTATATTCCGGTTCCTCGGACGGGCTAGTTAACTACTGGGAGCGTTCAAAGCGTATATTCATCGGCGGAGTACTAAAAGGCCACAAATCCGCCGTGCTATGTCTCGCTGTAGCGGGGAACTTGTTGTTGAGTGGTTCCGCCGACAAAAACATATGTGTCTGGAGGCGGGAACCGTCCGACGGATCCCATCAGTGTCTGTCTGTGTTGACGGGCCACATGGGACCCGTCAAGTGCCTAGCCGTGGAGGAGGAACGAGCTTGCCGCAAGGGAGCAAAAGCCTCTTCCGTCGCCGAGGGAGACCGGAAGTGGATTATATACAGTGGGAGTTTGGACAAGTCGGTGAAAGTGTGGCGCGTGTCGGAGAGGATGGCCACGTGGAGGGAGATGGACGAGCCAGCAGCATCTTCCGGGCGGAAGAGCTCTTCGTCTCAGCACGAAGGGAGTGGCGCGTGGAGTTCACGCGAACTGGAAAAATAAAAAAAAAGGTGGGGGAGCATAGTGTGATTATTTACGGAAAATGTCCCGTCGTTGATCAGTCACGATGACCGTGTTCACGCCGGTGAAAGAGTCGAATGATTGTTTTCAATTTTATGACTAAGTCAACGAACAGGTTTGTGCCATGTCAGCTGGTGAGGGAGTCAATGTGGGTTGATGGTTAATGGTTATCACGTAACGAGTTTTGCTTCTTCTTTTTTCCTAAACGAAAAGATGTTTAAAACGAAATTGTATCATTATTTATTCCCTAAGTTTGTAAAAATAAACAAGAACAAAGACTGAATCAAACATGTTTGTTTTCTTTGTGTTCTATGTCGTGCTCGCAACTTTATATCTCTTATTTTTTTTTTTGGGATCAACTGTTCATAGTAGTTATCTTTTTTTTTTTGAACATCTAAATCCATTACTAACTCACTGGGCTTTAAAATTAATGGCATACATAATCGTTTAAAGAAGTTTTTGCAAGAGAATCTGCAACTACATTTGCAGTTCTTGGAACAAAGTTGAAACAGATAGAATCGAAAGAGAGAGAGAGCTGCTTGATATCAAAGAGCACTCCATAGATTTCTTTCAACTGATTCCCGAAGTTGATGGCTCCGATGAGAATCTGTAGTTATCTTATTTCATGTTTTTCTGTGCTTCTTTTCATCTAGAGAGCAAAATATAAAATGTGTCGAAGTAAACTAAGTTCAAGGCATCATTTGTTCCCGACATATGTGTAACGATGTGTGTTTGTGATGATTGAACCAATAGGCCTAATTTTCACGAATGAAAGTGTAATCAATTCGAATGTGTATGAATTTGTTATGTAGAATAGGGATTTTAGTCATTAGACATATATGAACAACAAACATCTCTTCGTGCGAAATTATATATTGTATACGTGAGGGGTGGTGAGTGGTGTTGAAGTCTTGAAGATTAATGTCTAAAGGGTTGGTAGATGGGTTTTTAAAGATTATCCTGTTCAAGATAATGTCTCGCTAAAGTTTTTTTTCACACAAAAAAAAAACAAAGTGAAAGTTTTATCTTAACTTTTTTCTTCAGTAAAACTTTTAAATTAACAAGTAAGCACCACCAAATATCCACCCAAAGTAGTTAGAAAATTATTAATCTTTTGAATTTGCAGTTACCATTTACACCTAATCTATTTTTAATATACACATACACCTAGCTAATCACGTAAATTTTATCTCATGGTTAAAAAAATCAAACTACAACAATTATTGGAAAATAAAATATATTTTTTGTGATTTTTGTTTGTTTGGCAATACGTTAGAAAATTATAGAGGACGACTGATCATTGAAACCTATCTCCATGTAGGCGGCCTATCAGATTCGTAACATAAGGGACCATAGTGAACAACTTCCTTATGAACTTACACAACACGGCAAGATAAACTTCTGCAAAAAATCCCAAATTCCAAAATTTAAATTCTGAATTTCACTTAAAAAAATAAAGGATCACTTTAAAATACTATCGAACTTAAAAAAAATATCATTTTAGTGGTATTTTTAGAATGATAGTATTTTGGAAACAAAAACTTATTTTTATGGTATTTTAAGAATTGCCCTAAAAAGTATTACATAGCTAATTTCGGAATCAATCGCTAAACCGAAAACATTTCCATTGGATTTCTAATATAGAAACAACACCTCCGGTTCCTATTAACCGCGTAATTCCGGTTATTGGAACATTATCTTCGTGCGAATGAAGAAGACGGTTTTACGAAATTACCCTCTCTTTGACCCTCTCAACGCCTTTCGCAACGCATCGTTTTCAACTCCCAACCCGCGTTGACGGCGAGAATTTTCCCGGAAAATAACTTCAATTTTCTTTTAGGTACAGAGAAAAGAAAAAACGAAGAGAAAGTCTTCCCTTTTTGTCCAGTCTTCGTCTTTTACTAGTGAGGGAGAGAAGACGATCCAACCATCTGTCTTTCTTCTTTTTGTTCACTTGTGCAATTCCTTTCCCCGGGGAATTTATTTGTTCCTTTTCTTTCTCCCGTTGCCACTTTCCCAGAAAACCTCTTCCTCTTTGTGTTAAAAATTCGAATTTCGTCCCTTTCCTTAAGCTAAAGGAGCTTTATGTGATCAATTTTATATATTTCTGGAGTTGAGTTCGTTTTCACGCGGTTTGTGATTGATTGATTTATTTAAGCCACTAGGATCTTTTTATCTTACTCTCTTGGGCACAATTCATGCTTTCTCTTATTGCTGGGATAGATAGTTTCTGATTTAGGGAATTTTAGGAATTAGGGGTTTGTTTGTGTGCGTGCGAGTGTGTTTGTGCTGAATTTGGTAAGAAGATGGCTGCAGTTTTTAGAAAGTTATTACCTTTAGCAACACCGCTTCCTGAAAGGGATAATCGCGATGGTGATGAAAACAGCAATAGTTTTCAAATTGATTATTCATTCGCCAATGAGTATAAAGGCCCTTTTATTGCTAATCTGCCGCGAGCTAATCCCGTCGAAGTTGATCAGATTCCCACGGCTCTTCCCGTTTCGTTTTCTTCACTGTCGCGTGATATCTCTTACCCTGTGGTCCAGCCTCTCGTTAGGACTAACAGGGTTAGCAAGAAACCACCTGAATCCGGATCCGAGAAGAAGAACGGTTTGGTTGATCCTGCAGCTAGTCCTAGTGTGGTTTTGAAAGGGTGTCATGTGGTTGATGGCTCATCCTCATCGTCATCGTCAAAGAGGTTGGATGTAGCAGGAGAAGCCAAGAGTTCGGTTGATTTACCGTTATCACCATCATCATCATCATCATCATCCGCAGAAGTAAGAGTGGATACATTAGATGACTTAAGAGCTTCGGATGTGGAATCGGGTTACGAGAATTCTTCCAATGGAGTGGAGGCGGATGGGGAACCTGTAAATCGTGTGAAGTTCGTTGTGCCAAGTGAGGGTAGTGAATGCGATGAAAGCTCTTACATTTCTGATGGGGAGAGTATAGCCGCAACGCCCAAAGCTGAAAGGAAAGGTAAGAGAGGGTCGTGCTACCGATGCTCGACGGGGAACCGGTTCACCGAGAAGGAAGTCTGCATTGTCTGCGACGCCAAATACTGTTTCAACTGTGTGCGGAGAGCCATGGGTGCGATGCCCGAAGGAAGAAAGTGTCAGTCTTGCATCGGTATCAGAATCGATGAGTCCAAGAGAGGGAGCCTCGGAAAGTGTTCACGAATGCTGAAGCGTCTTCTCACGGATTCAGAACTTCAACAAGTCATGAGCGCCGAGACCTCCTGCAAGGCGAATCAACTGCCTTCGCGGCTTATCGCTGTCAATGACAAGCCTTTAGATGAAGAAGAGCTTTACGAGTTGCAGACTTGTCCAAATCCACCCAAAAAGCTAAAACCAGGGGACTATTGGTATGATAAGGTTGCTGGATATTGGGGAAAGGTAGAATTTCTTATCTTTCCCTGTGTATTATATTCTCGGGCTTATATCTTGAAATGCTCAGCTGAATCAGAGGTTCTATGTATTTATTACAGGTAGGAGAGAAACCTTGCCAGATTATAAGTCCTAACATGAACATAGGAGGTAGTAGCATCAGGAACAACGCAAGCAATGGTGACACTGAGGTTTTCATTAATAACCGGGAAATAACCAAGACGGAGCTCATGATGCTCAAGGTTCTTTGGCTAGACAACATTAAGCATTAGTGTTATTGTTCTCCTCTAATTTAATCATGTGAAGCTGAGTGCCTCTTTGCTTTGATGTAGATGGTGGGGGTGCAATGTGAAGGAAAGCCTCATTTTTGGGTCAATGCAGATGGAAGTTACCAGGAAGAAGGTCAGAAACGTTTCATCGGGAACATTTGGAATAAGGTATGATTTCCCGAGCACAAGGTTCTTCTTGTTCGCAACGTATGATGAATATAAAACGGATGTTCACAATTATGGATGTTTGTCTTTTCAGAAAAGAGCTAAGCTTGCTTGTGCTGTGTTCTCTCTGCCAAATCCTCCGACTTCAGCTGCAGTAGAACCAAATGATGAGGCCATATGTAAGCCAAAAATGCTTAACAAGCTTCTTCTGATTGGTAACGATAAATGTGGCGCCACTACGATTTACAAACAAGTGAGCTATTCATCTTAATGCCACCCACTTGGATTTTTTTCACATCTAGTAGAGAATCTGGTATTGACTTCTTTTGTTTCAGGCAAGGTCTCTCTATGAAGTCCCATTTTCTGAAGAAGAGCGTGAAAGAATCAAATTCATAATCCAAACAAATCTGTATGCTTATCTGGCGATGGTTCTTGAGGCTCACGAAAGATTTGAAGAAGAGATGAACAATAATCAGTCCTCGGACCAAACAGGTACATTTATAGACCGTACAAACATCAGTTAACAATTGATTATCGAGGGAGACTGATCGATTACTTGCGGTTTAGGCAATACGGTAGATGAGACCAGTGCTAAAACAGTTAGCTCAATCAGCCCGAGACTAAAACATTTTTCAGATTGGCTTCTGAAAGAAAAGGAAGATGGAAACCTGAAGATATTTCCAGCATCAAGCCGCGAGAATGCGCAGACGGTTGCAGATCTCTGGAGAGTACCAGCCATTCAAGCCACCTACAAAAGACTTCGCGATACACTTCCCAGAAACGCTGTTTATTTTCTTGGACGAGTGAGTTTTTAGATCAAATGGTTTCTTGTCTATAAACGATTTTTTTTTTCCAGGTTCTTGGCACTTTTGTTAGAGGGGGACAGAAAAAAGACTGACCTAAATTTGTTTCTATTGCTCAGATTCTTGAGATCTCGAGATCAGAATACGATCCTTCTGATATGGACATATTGCAAGCGGAAGGACTCTCGTCTATGGAAGGACTTTCTTGCGTGGAGTTCTCATTCCCATCAACAACTCAAGAAGACTACTCTCTTGAGACTGATTATCAACACGATCCAGCCATGAAGTTAGTTCTATTCTTTTTCCTTGTGTTGCATTCCATGTATATGAAAAACCGTTGGACTTACTCTCTCTCTCTGTCTCTAGGTATCAACTCATCCGGTTAAATCCAAGAAGCCTTGGAGAAAACTGGAAATGGCTGGAAATGTTTGAAGATGCTGACTTGGTGATATTCTGCGTCTCCCTAACAGATTATGGAGAGTACATAGAGGACGGTGACGGGGTTCTTGTGAACAAGATGATTGCAAACAAACAGCTCTTCGAGAGCATGGTGACTCACCAGAGCCTAGCTAACAAAAGGTTCCTTCTGGTTCTAACCAAGTTCGACCTCCTGGAAGAGAAAATCGAGGAGGTTCCTCTAAGAACCTGTGAGTGGTTTGAAGACTTCAACCCGTTGATCAGCCAGAACCAGACGAGCAGACACAACCCTCCGATGGCTCAGCGTGCTTTTCATTACATCGGGTTTCAGTTCAAGAGACTGTATGACTCACTTGTGGGACCCGTTTCGATGCGTGGAAGGACCTTTAGGCCGAAGCTGTTTGTCTCTCAAGTGAGCTTGGAGAGTGATACTGTGGACAATGCACTGAGGTATGCGAGAGAGATTCTCAAGTGGCATGTCGACGAAACGTCCATGTTCCAAGAGATGTCCACTACTAGCATCGATGCCAGCTTATCCTCTTGATTCTTCCAAAATTGAAAATTCTTTTTTTCCTTTTCTTTTACTGTGGAAAATACATAATTTGTCGAGTGTATGTAATATGTTTGTACGATGTGTGTGTGTACAATAGTTAATCTTCACGAGTAGGAGAAGAAACATGTATGTGATTCGATTTTTCTGGGAAAACAAAAATGGAAAAATAAAGTGATTACAGTAGACATATATATATATTCAATCATATAGTTACTGTAGACATATATTCAATCAAGGAGAAATAAATAGTCAGCAAAACTAACCAAGTTTTTTTTCAACCAATCTAGAACGTAAGCATCTGCCACTTTCTTTGTTGCTTGTTCTTCAGAAAATTCATTCAAAGCAGTTGATCCAGGTTTCTTAAATGTGAATAAATCCACATTTTTTTTTTAGATTTTCAAAAAAATGCCAACGGAAGAAAAAACTTACCAAACCAAGAGGCAAATTTTAAAGATTAAATCCTGTTTTTTTTTTTTTTTTTCAAAAGTTCCGAGCAATATCGAAAACGCCATACATTGAGATATGTTTGAGTGAAAATAAAAAAAACGCCACAAACAAAAACAAAATACAATATTTTCTTTCTAAATTCATTAATTGTCTATGCTCCATCTCCGACATTTGAAAGAAAAAAAACAAAGTGAAATCCAAAAAATAAACTTTGACCGAATTCGGTTTGAAAATTTTCCAAATTTTATCTGGTATTGAATAAAAAGTTCTTGATATATGAAAAAATTCAAAAAAAAAAAAAAAACAGAGGAAAGAGATGGAAGTAGTATTTTGATGGGTTCTGACTTTCTGTACGAACGAAAGCAAATTCAGAGTGTTTCTTTATTTGGCCAATCCAAGACAAGACAAAACGCAAATTTCACATAAATACTTTTTTTTTTTTTTGGGTTCTGAAACATCATATAGAAAGTACTTTCTTTGACCATAATTTAGTAATTTATGATTCAAAGCCAACGAAACTGGAAAGAGATGGAAGTACTTTGTGATTGTAAACCGTACTGACTTGGGAATTAATGATGAAAGAGATAGAAAGTGCCTTCTTTGACCGTAATTTAGTAGGAATTATGGGTTTCTTTTGAAAATTGTCTAGGGGTCGAATTGTAACAAACATCACCTCTCTCTCTCTCTCTCTCTCTCTCTCTCTGTATCATCCTTCACGCCTCACACTCTCTCTTCTCTCTGTTCCCATTTTCCTTTCAATCACAGACCTTACCCTGAAGAATCTTTCTTCTCTCTCTCTCTCTCTCTCTCTCTCACAGTTCCAACATCCTCTAGCAATGGCCGCCACTGATACTCCTCCGCGTTTCTTCAAGGTCTTCATCTCCCATTTCAGCTCCGATTCCATGGTAACATATTTTCTCTCCCATTGCTTTAATACTATTTTGGTCTCTTTAACCACTCTTAGACTGCAATTACTGCCATATGCGTTTGTTTCTTTGGCCTTATCTTCATTTGAAGCTTCTGTTTCTTTTGTCTTCCTAGAGTTTTTCTCTATTTCTTCCATTTTGCTTTCTTCTGTTTTGTGTGGTAAAGTTGTCACATTTTTAGATTTGTTTTAAGCAAAGATGTTATATTTACATATGAATCAGATTCATTCATGGACTTTGGCACTAGAGATGTTTGAATATCGTAGGTCTGCTCAGATTTGTTCGTTGGTTAGTTTCTCTGTCCATAAATAGGGACAAATGTTTTGCGTTTGTTTTTATTTGGCTTGCGCTTGGATAGATATTTATTTTCTGTTTTTGTTTGTCTTCAATGGGGTTTGCTCTGTTTCAACCCTTTTGCTTTCCTCTGTTATAGAGAGAGAGGTTTCCTTCTGAGTTGGATTTTAAAGTCTCTACCTTTGTGTGCTTTGTTTATCTCTCTCGTGTTTTTGGTTTTAGTTAAAACAGTTTTTGCTAAAAACATTTGTGTTGAGCAGCTGATCCCAATTTCCTACTACGACGAGCTACCAAGTCGTTTGCCCAAAACGGCGCTTCTCCAAGGAACCGGTGGTTGCTCATGGAACGTCGCGGTGATAAAGAAGCGAGATGAGGTGTATTTTGGAAAAGGCTGGGCCAAATTCGTAAAGGACAATTCTCTTACCGACGGCGACTTTATGACCTTCGTGTATAATGGAGACCGCGTTTTCGAGGTCAGCATCTATGGCCATGATGCATGTAAAGAGGTTAGAGAAGTCACTGAAGTGGAGGATGAAGAAGAAGACAGTATTTTGTCTCTAAGCAGCGAAGACACAGATACAATCCTGAGAAACAAAGACAAAGGTTTGTTGCCTTTATTTTCATCCCTTTTGGCTGTTGTATGTGATTTGCGCCTTTATATACACGAGCTCTTTCTCTCCCTTGTAATTTTTCCAGGACAGTCGAAAGTGGAATCTGTGGAGGAGTCTGATGACGAAGAAGACAGTGTCTATACAGACACTGACACTGAAACAGACTCTTGTTCTGAATTCAAGATGGCCAAACCAATCCCGAGAAGCAGGAACAAAGGTTCAACACATTGTTAGCTCTTTTCATCACTACTTGGGTTTTTTTTTATGAGATTGCTTTGATATAGACAAAACCTGTTTTGTTTGTTGAGATTTTTCCAGGAAAGAAGAAAGTTTCTGCTGAAGACAGTGACAGTGATTATGTTGAAGCTTTTGATGGTTTGGATTTTAAGGAGAATTTCACCAGTGAGAGTTCGTATGCTTCGGATAGCGAATACTCAGCAACTTGTGTGAATCTGAAGAAGAAAGGTAAAATACATCATTATTAGCTTTCACCACTTTGAACATTTGTGCTATGCTTATGTTTGTCTAATATTGCTTTGTGTCTTGAGGTTTTTCAGCAGAGTCGAGGATGAAGAAAGGTAACTCTAGAGTACTTATGCCTAATTTCATCAGTTAACTCTTCTAGGTCATTAATTAATTTTTGTGTGATGCTTATATAGAAATGTTTTCTCCTTTGGGATGTTTTTACAGCAACGCCCAAGATCACAAACCCAGAGGCGTATTTGGATGATCCAAAGAATGTTTATTTTTAGACGGCCGTGAAGAATAGGAAATTCGAGCTGGTAAGAACTGCGGTAGATTTTCTTTGAATATACAGTATATACTGCTTATCAACTTAAAGCATGCTTAATTAACGTTTTTGTTTGCTTTGTGTACCTTTAACACAGTTGGTTCTTGCACAACTGGTGAAAGACTTTTCCTTGGAGTTTCAAAAAAAAATTGAGTACATCGACAATCACGGGACACTCGTAGCGAGAACAGCAACGTGGGGGGATAAGCGTGTGTGTATCAAAAGATGGAGCCGCATCTGCGAGAGGAACGAATTGAAGGTTGGAGATCGCATCTTGTGTGAGCTCTTTCGCAAACGAGGTTTGGTTTACGCCGTTAAGCTTCATATCTTCCGGGAGAAAGATCTGTAAACACTATTAGTACTACGTGATCGAGAACCTGCGGGTCGAGTTTAAGAACTTTGTATTTTGCTTTTATATTGTCTGTTAGACTATTAGTGCGGTTATGGTCACCTTGACCGTTTGTGTATGTTTGCAGTTTCTTCCTACCAGCGGATATTTTTATATCTCCATTTTCGAGTAACGAATGAAATCTTGAACTAGTAGAATCTGTTTTCTAGTTAGTCAAGATGCATAAGAAGCATCTATGAAAATTTCTCTTTTTCTGAAGTCTTCGTGTTCCTCTTATCTCTTAGGGAAAGTCTAGAAACTCTCTCTCTCTTCGGATGTGAAATGCATTTTGGTTATAAAATTGAGTAGAGGAATGTCCTGTCTATTGTATGCATTTCAGTTTCAATAGTAGGAAGTGCATACGCCATCATAAGTACTGGTCTGTATTCGGCTAAGTAGTTGAGGTTCTTGGCGAAATTCTAAATGTAATTGTCAAAAATGATTAAAAATGTAGATGTTACAGCCACTGCTGTAACATATTCAATGTGAAACCTCTGTTATCTGAGACTATTGTACGGCTAATTCGTTGCACAACCTCTGTAAGTTAAATGACATGAAGAGAATTGTTAGGCCACAATATGTGTCTCTCATCGCAACGAAATCTTTGATGGATCTAATCCTTGAGCTATATAGTGTAATTATGATTTACATAATCCAATTTCTTAATTTTCGTCGATAAAAGTGTTGGGGAGATTTCTGTTGAGACATTTGTTATCTTCAATATCTTTATATGGTCTAGTGAGAACTGAATAGTAGTGGGTTTTTTGTTTAAATCAGTTTCAGTTCTTTTTTATTATTACAAAGACTATTACCCTAATTACGTATTTATTTGGAAATTAAAATTTATTACCCTAATTACGTGTACTCGATCCACATGTATGGTTCTAGCTGCTGAGATATTTATAATTACATAAGTAATGAATTAGAGCTGATGAATCATTTCATAAAGCAATGGAAATTAAACATTAAAAAAAAAGTATAAGGATAAAGTTGTCAATTAAAAATATCAAGGTAGATTAGTACTACTAATCCATAGAATCTAATTGGTTAGTGGGTTTAAAAAGAAAGGAGAAAAACAAAAAACAAATTAAGAGAAGATAAAGTGAAAAAGTAATGACGCGGCGAGATAATGAAGGAAAACGTTGGTCAGCACAAAAAACGTGTTTTAATAGTTTTTGCACGTGCTCAACGTGCCTCTCTGCCTTTGGTTTTTGTTTTTAACTTGTATCGCAGCCTGCCGTCTTCCTAACTCACACACTCGCGTATTGTAACTTAAAAAATATGTACAAAACATTAAAGATATAATTGGTAACAATTGAGATTGTGAATTTTTATTTTAAATTGTAACGGTGAAAAGTGTGATTTGAAAATAATGGATGTGACTCTAATAAAAAAAGTTAAAGTTATAATTTTGGGCTTTTAGAAAAAATTATCGATTATGAAGAAAAGAAATAGTAAATGGATGTGAGAAATTTTAGAAAATGTTTTATGACTTTTAAAACTTTAAAATAATTAAAATGTGATTGGATAAAATCTGATTTTTAAAACTTTAATATTTTTAAAAAATCCATAAAACTTACCTAAAGCTGTTTTTTTTTTCATAAACACAGTTCCTAAAATTTTTAAAATTTGTAGACATTATTGTCAATATTTATATTAGTTTGGCTCAGGCACTAGAATATAAGAAAATAGGAATGTCTTAAATTAAAATATTTAAAAATAAATTTTCGATTTAAAAAAAATTATTGGTCAAAAATTCAGAACTTCTAAAGTTTAAAAAAATAAAAATGACCTTAATAAACAACTAAAATTTATAGAAAACGTTAAATCCCTGTCAAAAAAAAAAAAACGTTAAATCCTAAAACCTAATTATTATTGTATCAGATTGTTGAGAATTTGAGATTTCATACAAAATATAGACTTTCTATAGGTGAACTGAAACATGTCGACAGAAATGACTATACAGTAGAACCTCTATAAATTAATACTCGATTAATTAATATCTCGTTAAATTAATATTTTTTATCAGTTTTAAAATTAGTTTTTCAACCAAATAATATATCTATAAATTAATATTTTTTTATAAAACCTCACGGTCCCAACGTTATTAATTTATAGAGGTTTTACTGTGTATTAATTTGGCTCTATGATATCCAATAGAGTCCAATTATGTATTTTATTGGCTACGGAACAAAGTCAAAAGACCAAGAAGAGAAAATAATAATCAAAGGTCAGCGTGAAGAGAGTCTAGAAAGCGAAGACGTGGTGGGTCAGCGTCGAGAAAGGGTCAACACAGTGACATAGTGACGTCAGAGCTTAGTGAATCCACATGCCAGCTCAGCATCATGATATTTTCACTTCAACTTCTAAATCATTGAAATATTTGACCCCAGCAATAATATAATAAAATCATTGAAACATCTGAGAGCATTGAGAAACAGTCCAACCCAATCGTTTTCATTCACTACCTTCGACAAGATTAACTCATTTCCTTCCTTCAATTCTTTTCATCTTTTTTTTTTAATAAATAAAAGAAAAAATTGAAAGAAAAGTAATTCTGTCTCATATTAGTTGAATTTCTTATATAGTCTCTTTTTTTTTTTTAACTTCGGTTTCATGGATATGTGATAAAATATTAAAGAATAGTTTTTTTCATATTTTTCATTGTTCTTTCACAAAATAAAAGTATGCTAATTAGTAAATCGAAATGTAAGCTTACAAACATCACTTTTTGCAATATGATTTTTCGTATTTTCTATGTTAAAAAACACTTGAAAATTCATATATGACTATTGACCATAAATCAATTATACTAATTGAAAAGTAAGACGGAAAATAATGATGTATGACTATGGTTTGAAGTTTATTTTGTTAAAGACTATGATTTGAAGTAAGAGACAGTGAATTCATATGCAAAAGATTGTTTATAATGTATAGATCTTAAAGACAACTCAAATTTTTAATGTTGTAAAACCTATATATCAATTAAGTTTTAATTTTAAATCAATTAATAATAAATAGATTACAATATATCACATATATATTATTTTTGATTATATATATTTTTGATATGTGATTCTTAACATGCTCTTTCGAAATAGTAAATTTTAAAATTTATTTCGAATCAAAATCTATTATAAAATCCGTAAATATATTATATTTGGACCAGACATGAGCATGATACTTAAGTTAGATGGATTTTCAATTCAAATATAATTGATAATTAATAAATTAATTTATGTTTTTATTTTAGTAATTTAGGTCTTATTTTACTTCCAATGCAAATATTTTGATAAAACAGACTTAAAATTTAGATATAATAATTTTAAAGTTATATGGTTGAATCATCAAATTCATAGAAAATCAGTTTGATTATCAAATTATAGCCTATTAGAAACAGAATTTTTTTAGCAAAGTTCACTGCAGCTGTGTTTTATTTATGCTAATAAAACGAACAAGTTTTTAGTTTTTTAATTTATTCAGGTTTATGCGTCAAATTTAGCATTGTTTGTGTGAATCACAATGTTATTGTAATGTTACACATGTCTATTGGCAAAAGTTTCAAAAATGTGGTTCGATTGATTCGACGTACTTAGAGTATAAAAAGACAAAAGATAGATATGCTTTTGAGGTTTGAGACGATATGATGGATCTAGTCATCTGGAAAGACAAATTGATCTTTACAAGGGAGGAGATAATTGCATGTGAAGAAAATTGCTCAACTAGCAGGCGAAATAATATGTTAAAACAGCACGTGATATAATCATGTTTAAATTTAATTGTAAACTGTGTGAAAACGAACATAACCGCTACAATAAATCATAATTAAATAAGCGCTATAATAAATAAATAACATAACACAAAAAGTGGTTCTTAGAAAGCGTCACATATGATGAAAATGATTCATACTTTATGTTTTAATAAAGAAATGGGTCATACTCATATCATATAAACCCAATCCAAATATATATAAATAAAAAAAATGTCATTTTCAGTGTCAAAATATTCGAGAAAATAACGCACGTGTTTCCAAAAAACAAATCACCAAAACGACCCGTGTCTGAAGAGTGTGCCAGTTGGCAACTGACAAGCCACATAGATATTTGAAAACACGGAACCGTATATATAAGAGCTTCTTTCCACTTTCAGTTTCCCCAAACAAAACAGAAACGAAAAAAAAAAAAAAAAAACCCAAATCTTTTCGTTATCTCCAGGTGCCTCAACACTCTCACAGAGTCGGCAAAATTCCAAAATCAAAACTAACGGAAACAGGAATCGGGGGGAATGCATTATCAAAACAACAGACCCGAATTTGTCGGAGCTCCAGCCCCAGAACGCGATTCGACCCGGGCCCGGTACCCGTATCAGCAGGAGCAGTTGTCACCGGAGCAAGAACTCTCAGTTATAGTCTCCGCCTTGCAACACGTCATCTCAGGCGAAAGCGAAACGGCGCCGTATCAGGGTTTCTCCAGCGATAGCACAGTGATTAGCGCGGGAATGCCCCGGTCGGTTTCCGACACTTGCCAAGTGTGCAGGATCGAAGGATGTCTGGGCTGCAACTACTTTTTCGCGCCAAATCAGAGAATTGAAAAGAATCAACAAGTAGATGTAGTAGTAGAAGAAGAAGAAGGGATTACTGTTAGTAGCAGCAGAAGAGAGAGCTCGGCGACCACGACGAAGAAAGCGGAAGGCGGGAAAATCAGGAAGAGGAAGAACAAGAAGAATGGTTACAGAGGAGTGAGGCAGAGACCTTGGGGAAAATTCGCAGCTGAGATCAGAGATCCCAAGAGAGCGACACGTGTCTGGCTCGGCACTTTCGAAACCGCCGAGGATGCGGCCCGAGCCTATGATCGAGCCGCGATTGGATTCCGTGGGCCACGGGCTAAACTCAACTTCCCGTTTGTGGATTACACTTCATCTGCTTCTTCTCCTGCTGCGGCTGACGATGTAGGAACAAATGCAAGTGCGAGTGCCAGCGCGAGCGTGAGCGCCGCGGATTCCGTCGAAGCAGAGCAATGGCGCGGAGGAGACTGTAACATGGAGGAATATTTGAACATGATGATGATGATGGATTTTGGGAATGGAGATTCTTCAGATTCAGGAAACACTATGGCTGATATGTTCCAGTGATAACATTTGCTTCTTCTCGGAAGAAATTGCCACTAGTTCTTAGGAGGAAGGGATTGTTTGATTCATATAATTAAGCTCTTTCTTGTTGGCGTGTTTTTATAGTTAAGTGCAAGAAGAGAGTGACACTGGTTTGGGCTTTGTTCAAAATGAGCAAGATTCTTGGTTTTATGTGTCTTTTAAAGTCGTCTTTTGATTATATTTGGCAAAAAAGGACATGTAATTAGTGGTCTCAATTTTGTGCTTTGGTCAATTCTATGTTTATATCGTAAAGTGTCCGAGTTGAAACAATACGAGGAGAGGAAATAAAGAGGTTAAGAAAATTATTAAACCAACTTTGGTCTGAAAGATGCAAAGAATTACAAATGAAGTGTACAATCTGTTTATAACGGAGAAAAAAAACTATAATTGGTGACAAAAGAAAGAAAAAAACAGATCTCTTCTTTTACAAAGCATCGCGTGCAGCGATCCGGCAAACAATCGCATCTCCGAGAGAGGAAATCCCGAGTTCTTGGCTAGTTATCTTGTAATGCTGAAAGATTCATTGTTGGAGATTATTATTTCTATAACATAGGATGCTAACTAAAAAGGGATTTTAACTGTTACCACCTTTAGTATATGGGCATGATTTGCTTGCGTCTTCAACTCCTCCAACTCAATCTCCTTCCCATTGATCAATTTTGCGACTTCCTCCATCTGGTTTTCAATCTTTAAACATGTCATGATTGATTTTTTTCTTAAATATAAAAGAAACAACATGGAAAATTCAGATTTTAGATGGTTGAAGAGATTGTGACCTCAACAGGAGAAGCATTGAACCGGGCAGCTAGAATGTAAGTAGAGTTTTCGGAAATCCCACATCGTTTCAATGATTCTGTAATCTAGTTGGAGGAAAAAAGAATGAACAACAACATTAGAGAAAAACTGCTAAAATGCTATTCTTATTACAAATTCACCAAACCAAGAGAAGAAACTTGATCAATGAGAGACTCTCAACACTCAACTAACTTCTCTATAACCAATTCACAACAGCTATATTTTGCTGCATTGAGTCAATAATCTAGTTATAGTAGAACCTATAGCTAAGGCTTGAACAACTGAAGTAGACCCCACTGTGTCTTACGCATATCGGAAATAGACAAGTAAGAGGTTTAAGAACCACAAGCAAAGTTGGTTCTTACATGTTTAGATCCCGAGTAATTGTAGACGAGCTCAGAATGAAGAGTTCGGGTTGATAACGAATCGCGTGATTTGGAGACGAGTGCTTTCTGAGAAGCAGCTAAGAGAGGAAAAATGTCTGGTATCTGATAATACAATTCGTTAAAAGATGAAGAAATCAAAGTCTTTTTAGAGTGTGAAAGTGGAGGAAAACAAAAGAGCTTACAAGTGATGCATTGAGAAGTGAGACCTCCAGCTTCAGACTTCCATCTAGCATCGAATTCAAGAGCTCCCTGAACACAATCAACTCCCAAATGTTTGTTTTGGATCTCTTCCACACAACTCAAAATCAAGAAATCGAAGCAAAACAAGGAAGATTAACTAAACAGAGTTTCCCTAGATCCATAAGTCTCTGGCTAACTTTCGAATTTTAATTGTCCAATAACACAAACACAATCGAAAACGCAAAAATTCTTTTTGATAACCAAATCGCGCATTGCTTAGGGTATTGAGAAAGGGAGAGAATCCGAAAACTACACATGTGTCCTAATTTATAGAGGGCAAAAAAAAACACCAGAAAATCGAGGGAGAGAGAGAGAGAGAGAGAGAGAGAGTACTTGGAGTTGGTGACATCGGAGAAGAGAGAAACAGAGAGTGTGTTTCCACGGTCGAGATGGAAAACCTTCATAGCCTAAATCGGCTGCGAAAAGTAGGGAGGAATTAGGGTTTTATACCGCCGGAATTCGAGAGACAGATCCGGCAAGTGAAGACTATTCAAAGATAAACCCTCCTCCTAGAACATTTTGCTTTCTCTTCATTAAAAAATATGGGAAAATAAATAAAAAAAAAGGGATAAATATTTGCTTACGCGCCAGGAAGGGGTCGAACCTTCGACTTTCTGCTTAGGAAACAGACGCTCTATCCACTGAGCTACAGGCGCTCATTCATAACATCCTACATTCTTTAAATATATATACAATACCAATGGAATATTATATTACGCAAGGGTACCCAGTAGAAAGAGATCAGAATAATAAGATACAATCTGTTTTCTACTATTTTTAATTGACATGATCACAATCTATATACTCTTAACATATTAAGTTATAAATTAGCTCCAAATGGATTCAAAGAAATGAAAGTTAGATAATATCAAATACTCTATCATCGTGATACGTATCGAACGTTCATTTATGTGAAATAAAATTTTTCATTGATTTCCTAGTTTTTATATTTTTGGAACTCTCAAGTGTTTATATGCTATGTACAAATCTCTAGTATGAACCATCCAATTCTGTAACTTCATATCGTATCAAAGTTACATGCATATAGTATTTTTCAACAAATGACACGGTGATATATAGCAAATATATGAATACAAAGTCAAAACTCAATCACCCTTAATAACAACCTCATCAAAACGGACATCAAACACAAAGTCAAACATATAACGACCAAACCTATTAGTTTATCGATGTTTGTCAAATATGATGTGATGTGATAGAGCAATAGAGGATACTTCAATTTCATGTACCCTTATATAAGAATAAAACGAGTAACGTATAAGATTCAAATCTTTATAAACTATTAGTTTCCCCAAAACTGAGCTGGATATTTCGGATAGTTTTGCGCATCCAGCCATCCATAACTGGAGCTAGCAAGGACTGGATGTTGGATTTAGTGTACGAAATGGAAGTGGAAAGCAGCACGAAGTTCACCGAACCTTGTTTTTTATCATTAAATATTGCAAAAGAGACGTCAAATCCAAGATCCGACCTTGTACGTCGAGCCTCTGTTTTTGTTACTTTATAATAATGCGTTTGATGCGTCAATCACAACACGACAAAACTTTCTCAGATTTCGTGAACTGCAAGAGACAACTTTTGTTCACTATATGGGAGACCATAAGAGAGACACACGCACTATCAATTTTCATATATACATAGTAAGACGTCATATTACATATAAATTAAATAAGATCATATATTACTTAGTTTTCATAGATTACATTTTCTAGTGTTTCTATATAAATTGATCCACTTAACTTGAAGATGTTAAATATAGGTTTGCTATTAGACATAACTTATAAGGCTTATTTTGTGATAGTTGCTCATGCAACTTGATCATCTTGCATTTTTTTTTTGGCATTCACAGTAAATAAATAAAAAACCTAGACAATTTGCTTTTGAGTTTATGTCTATTGGTAATGAAAATGTAGATATCAATCGCCCACTCAAATTCCTGTTTATGTTAATGGGTTTTTTTGGTTGTTGGAGTGAGGATTGAAGAGCAACGTGTGAGTGTAATTACTTTTAACGGCCTGTCGCCTGTCGGAAACTCAGTTGCGTGGGAACTCAAATTAGTTAATTACTGTGTGCAATTGGCCAATAACAGCTATCATTATCACATGCATGCATGGGTTTTTTTGCGATGTGTATATTACTATAAATACTCAGACTCCAGTTTATCTGTTATATATAAGTAAATCCACAGGTTCTAAATAATTATATGCTTTAAACAAATAGTTTTTGTGTAACCTTTGGAGACTTCGGATAGCCAGTGAAGTATTACTATTTTTATCCCCATTTCTATTAGAAGCATAAAACAACTCAGTTTGGGAAATTTCTCAGAAGTCCGATTTTGCACGAGAAATTTATTTTGAAAAATGCATGTGCATGAAATTAAAACGTACACATGTGCTTAATACATCCCTTTGCGTTAATTTAGAGTTTTTATCTTCTAATAAGTAAATAGAAGTAGTATTGTTTTTGTGATCATAAATGGCTCTTCTTGTGTATCAATAGACTATTAGCTTTAACTTTTTCCCGCTGTTGATCCCTAAAATGGGTTATAATTCATTATTGAAGATAATTTAGATCAATTAAGAATCTAATCTTAGATCTCTGAACTCCAAGAGACAACACTTGTGTCCCTTTGAGTGTGTGTGACATCATACACAATAATAAGGTATTATCTATATATGCCTTATATATTTATTCAAAATAAGAAGTATATGAATCCAACATGTATCATATAAATACAGACATTTTACCAATAGAGAGACTGCAACAAAGACAGTAGAATACAAAAGAAAGATAGAGTGAGAGAGAGACAAGAGAAAATTAAGATAAAAATGGAGTGTTCAAACATGAAGCAACATCATCAGTACGGTGCATACGCAGAGCCAAGGATCTCATTCTCCAGCGGTTTCGCAGCGACTAAGAACGAGATGATCAAGTACAAGGAGGCACCTGTGTCGTCAGATGATTTCGAGTTCGGTGTCAAGAATTTCTCCATGATCACAGCAGATGAAATCTTCTTCGATGGCATGATCTTACCTCTCAAGGAAGAAGTCAACACGGCGAAGAGAATGTCAACTTTGAGGGAAGAACTCAGCGAAGAAGACGATGATTCACCCATAAGTAAATCAAAAGGGTCGAGTGGTTGGTGGAGAGAGAGATTGGGGTTAGGATTCGTGAAATCCAAGAAAGATCACAAAAGAACTTCTTTTTATCACCATTAGAAGCAATTCTACAACTACCCAATGATTTTCGTATGATTTTTTTTTGTGTTCTGTTTTTGGGTTTCTTCTCTTCGTTGGGCCTTATGTATTGCTAATTTGATCTGTAATGTATTTCCTTTGTTTTTTCTTTTCCACTTCTTCACTGCTCCTCGATGATGTAAAAATTGTTTGCGGTTGAAGAATTTCTTCCTTTGTGTTTCCAATGTTCTGTTTTCCATTAACTTCAGGAAAAAAAATTAACGGTGATTAAAACATCGATTTTCTATTCGAACACCCAATCGGCCAATCTTAATTTAAAAATTATAATATAATTGAAAAAAAATATTTTTAAGAAGCTATTTAGTTTTTTTTTTTTTTTACATATAATTTTGACACCTACAACAACTCCGAGCATTCCCACACTTTAAATGTTTTTTTTGGGGGTCAGTTTTATTTGAAAACCATGTTAGGATCATAATTAAATACCATAACGTAATCAGACGAAAACAATCGGTCGTCTCTGAACTTTGGGTATATATATTTCTTATTATAGCTTGATCATTTTGTATAGTTTTTTATTTTTTTTTGAAACGAAAGAACTACGATGCCGGGACACGAACTGTATAGTTCAATACATTTATATTCAAAGATCCTAGAAAGAGAGAGTTACAAAGGTTGCTGAAAATGACGATGATGGTTTGTGGTTCTCCAAAAACCATCGTATTCATCTATCGGAACTGCCAAGTATCGAAGAATTGATAATTATGTAACATTGAGATATAATCAAAATACATATTCTTGATGCTCTGTTTCTCATGGGACTGAAAATACTACTATACGAACTACGAAGTTACAAAAAAAAAAAAATTAGTACTATACGAGAATGGGAAAAAAAACATTTATATTGAAGTGGTGAGGAAATTAAACGCGTGGATTAAGTTAATTAATATATATATCCCCAGAATCGAATAAGTTGAATAACAAAAGCAAGTCAAACCGAGGAAAAAGGGCCCATTTGTCATACGTATGAATTAAACTCGTATTATAAAAGGAAGCTATAAGTGGTCATCTTTGCAAACGGCATCGTTTTTCAACTTGACTTGTTCTTCTCGGGGTTTACGCTCACATCTATTTTTTTTTTTCTCCTCTGCAATTCTGTAAACGAACATTTAAATTCCAATGGCGCATTAATAACTCGATATCCGTGTATTCGAAGCAAACCAAATTCAAGCGAAACAGCAAAGAAGGAAAAATAACGGTCTTGGGCTTCTCTAATCATTGCGTTTCTCACTAAAAGAAAATCTCCCAAAGTTTTTCGTTTTTTCTTTTGGGGGCAATACTAAAATAGTTTATTTTTCCTCTATCAGCGTGTCTGAAAAATTCAATGTCTTACTGTTCTGTTCCTTTCTAATCTCTCATCTCTCTCTCTCTCTCTCTCTCTATCGAGGCAGCCATGGCCAACGATCCTTCTTTCCTCCCCAAGGTACATTTCGTTGTGTGTAGCTTTTATATTACTATATGCTTTTTCCAGTTTTAATCTGCTTGTGAGTGGTCTGATCTGATTAGGGTTTCCTTTTCTGGGAGCAATCTTTAGCTGATCTATCCAGTAGCTTCAACCCCAGCTCCTAACTTTTGAGGAATTTTCATATTCCTCTACTCTATTCAAATAAAAATTGATTCTTTGAGCATCTGGGTCTGGCGAATTGAAAAACATAAAGGATTTTATTTGATTATTCCACAGACAAATCTATGGTACCCGTTTTTGTTTCCATTTGACTCAGACAACCAAACGAAGCTAATTAACACGAGGGCATAAATGTATTGTTTTTTTGTTTTTGTTTTGCAGGATAGTTTTGTCTTAAAGCTTCCAAAAAAGTCCTCACTTGTATTAAGAATGGTCGTTCTCTTCTTTGTAATGGTCTGCGCTGTGTACATTTGCTCGATTTGTCTCAAGCAAATAGGAGTCAGTCCCAACTATATTGGTTTCTTGAACGTTGAAGTCTTTGAGAGGCCTTGACCTGAGCCTAACATCGAACCATGGGACATTCCATTTGTGCATTACCCTAAACCAAAGACATATAACAGGTAACTAAAGATCGAGGGGTTAAAAAAAGAAGTTTTAGCCTTTATGATTCTTGGGTCTAGGCTTTATGTTGATTTGCGTTTTTTTTTTGGTGGTTTTGAATGATTTTAGGGATGAATGTTCTTGCCAACCGGTTAGGTATTTTGCGATCATCTCGATGCAGAGATCTGGTAGTGGCTGGTTTGAGACATTACTTAACAATCATACTAACATAAGCTCGAACGGAGAGATCTTCTCGGTGAAAGATAGGAGGGCTAATGTTTCGACCATTTTTGAGACTCTTGACAAAGTCTATAATCTAGACTGGCTGAGTAGTGCCTCTAAGAACGAGTGCACTTCCGCTGTTGGCTTCAAGTGGATGCTTAATCAGGTAAAGTTTCTCAATGTCGCTAACATTTTCCGGACATTGTGGCGCATCTTTAGTCTTTCTTACTCTATGATTCGGTGTGTATACATTCGACTCTGCTCTGTTTCCATCTTTGTCTACTGGTCACTGTTGCTTATAACTAAACTGCATGTGAGTTTAAAGTGATCAGATCTGGTTTTGTTTTCTAGATAAGAGCTGCAATGTTTGTGTTAAATTTGCAAAAGAAATGTGTTTGGTTTAGGAAACTGCACTATATAATTTGAGTTAATATCATTTGTGAAAGAGACCTGTTTGATTTAGGGAGCTTCATTGCGGTATTTGTTGATGTTGAAGAAAATGGCCTGAATATAAAAATATTAGGTTTCCCTGGTTCGTGTGATGAACATACCAATTACTATATGTTATGATGGATCATTTTGCACTGTAAACATTGCAGGGTCTAGTGAAACATCATGAAGAAATAGTAGAATACTTCAAAACCCGGGGAGTCTCTGCAATCTTCCTCTTCAGAAGAAACTTATTGCGCCGCATGATATCAGTACTCGCAAACTCTTATGACAGAGATGCTAAGCTATTAAACGGGACTCACAAGTCTCACGTCCATTCGCCCAAAGAGGCCGAGATATTGGCGGGTTACAAGCCAATGATCAACACAACACTTTTGATAACTGAGCTGAAGCAGATTCAACACTCGACATTGAAGGCGTTGGCTTACTTTAATACCACTCGACATATCCTTCTCTACTACGAAGATGTTGTTGAGAACCGCTCGGTGATTAATTANGTTTAATCTTCTTCAACCTCAATAACCCCAAACCTCTTTTCAAAACAAAAAAAACCCCCCAAACCGAAGTTTATTTCTGAGCAAACCAAATATTCCCGTCGAACCGAAAGGCTAATTCGAGTGTGATTAATTTAAACCGAACGAAACAGTTGAAATTATAAATTTTAGGTGTGCCAATTTCAACATGTTTCGGATTTTCCCCTTAAAACATACAAATCGTTGATTCCACACCCCCAAAAGAAAAAGAAAAAAAGTTAAATGCAAAAAAAAACGGTGAAGAGGAAGAAGCAAAATTGGGATTGGGAATAGCAACGTTTTGCTTAAGACTGAAAATGGTATTGTAGTTGTTGTAGCTGCATAGCATAGCATAGCCAAGACACTGAGACGGAAACCCCGAAGACTGGTCCGTCTCTTGAGATGGAGGAGAAACGACGCGATGCTGGAACCCTAGCTTCGGCTGGTAGCTCTGGAGATTCCCCGGCATCTGAGCCGGCGACGCGGCGGCGCGGCGGAGCTTTGAAAAGAAAAGCAAATGCTCTCGGGACCTCCAATTCCTCCTCCACATCGTCGAAGAGGATGTTGACGCGCGAGAAGGCGATGCTTGCGTCTTTTTCTCCGGTACATAACGGGCCTTTAACTAGAGCTCGACAGGCACCGAGCAACATGCCGTCGGTTGCTGGGGTGAAGTCGGAGATGTTGAATGTCGCGGTGGGTACTGACGGCGAGAAGCCCAAGGAGGAGGAAGAGCGAAACAAAGCGATCCGTGAGTGGGAGGCTCTAGAGACTAAGATCGAGGCTGATTTCGAGGCAATTAGATCTCGCGACAGCAATGTTCATGTGGTGCCTAACCATTGCGGTTCGTTCTACTTCTTCCTCTGTTTGTTGAGTCTAAAACAATTTGTTGATTTGTTTTGCATTTGTCGCTGTTTTGCTTTGCGAATTTTAAAAATTTATCCAAAGACTTTCCAAAGTAGTCGAAAGTAAAGAATCGGTGGAATTCTCGACCCCCTTCATCTGAAAAGGAGGAGAGTTTAACACTAACTTGTTAGATTTTGGTTCTTGAAATCCTCTCACTTTAAATATCGAGGCTTGAATGGAAGACGATTTGCCCCTTTGCTATAGGTTTTTTGAAAGAGTTCATGTTCAGTATCCATTTAGTCTATGATAGAAGAGAAACCAAGATGTGAAATATTGTCTTCTTTTTTTTCTTTCTGTGTAGTCAATGCACCGACATGAGATTATCAGGTTGATACTAAAACAGTTTTCATTTGCTATTGCTGATCAAAGTAGGATGAGCATGCTCATTTTAATCATATAGAATCTCTTTGGAAGAACACCAGGTGATGAATTGATGCTCCTAGTCCTAATCTTGTGTTAATATTGAGCTATCATGTAATATGATATCGTTGTTTAGGTTTTGAGTTATTGTTGTGGTTCAGTCTGGAGTCATCCATACAATTTTCATATAAAAAAAGAAGAGTTTTGTAATTTGGGTTGCTGTAAACTTTTTGAAGGTTGGTTTTCATGGGAAAAAATTCACCAGCTTGAGGAGCGTTCAATGCCTTCTTTTTTTAACGGCAAGTTGGAAGGCCGCACTTCTGAGGTCTATAGGGAAATACGGAATTGGATCATGAGGAAGTTTCATTCCGATCCGAACACGCAAATAGAACTAAAAGACTTAACAGAACTGGAGGTTGGAGACTCTGAAGCAAAGCAAGAGGTGATGGAGTTCTTGGACTACTGGGGCTTAATCAATTTTCACCCATTCCCATCAGCAGATGCTGGTTCTACTGCCGGTGATCATGATGATTTAGGGGATAAGGAGTCACTTCTTAACAGTTTATATCGATTTCAAGCAGATGAGGCTTGCCCTGCTCTTGTTCACAAGCCTCGTCTCACAGCGCAAGCTACGCCATCAGGGCTGTTCCCAGATCCGATGGCTGCTGATGACTTGCTGAAGCAAGAGGGTCCAGCGGTCGAATATCACTGCAACTCCTGTTCAGCTGATTGATCTCGCAAGCGCTACCACTGCCCCACGCAGGTGTTTTGTCTCTTTACTTTATTAAATGTATCTTTTTCCTTCGATCTTTTTCTTTCTGAGATAGAAAGGAATGCAGAATTTAACTATGACCCTGTGCTATCATCTTACTGTTTGTGCCAATATTCATTCTTTCTGTTATTTTCCTTAAATAGTATTTTGAAATTGATATGCTAATATTGAGATTTTGACAGGCAGATTTTGACTTGTGTACGGAATGCTTTAACAGTGGCAAGTTCAGCTCAGATATGTCATCTTCCGACTTTATACTAATGGATTCTGCTGAGGCCCCTGGCGTTGGTAGTGGGAAGTGGACTGATCAAGAGACTCTTCTTCTCCTTGAAGCTTTAGAAATATTCAAGGAAAATTGGAATGAGATTGCAGAGCATGTTGCTACCAAAACAAAAGCTCAATGTATGCTTCATTTTCTTCAAATGCCAATCGAGGATGCATTTCTGGATCAAATTGACCACAAAGATCCAACAACAAAAGACTCTACTGATTTAGCTGTGTCTAAAGATGATAAATCTGTCCTAAAAGATGCACCTGAAGAGACAGAGAATAAGAATCGTGTTGATGAAGTTGAAACTGTGAAGGAAGTTCCCGAACCAGAAGATGACAATGAAGGTAAAGTTTCTCAGGAATCTTCAAAGCCTGGAGATGGGAGTGACGAAACTAATGAACTGGAAGCCGACCAGAAAACGCCCAAGCTAGAAACCGTCATTGATAAAAGATGTCAAGATGAAGCTGATGAAAACATTGCTCTGAAAGCTCTGACTGAAGCTTTTGAAGACGTTGGTTATCCCATCACACCTGAAGCCTCTCTTTCCTTTGCTGATTTAGGAAATCCTGTCATGGGAATGGTAAGTTTCGATGTAAGACAAAATTTTGCTGCAACGGGGATTGAGAAGAGATCCTTTTTAATTCATAAATGCACCCTCTTCCCTTTCTGATCCTGCAAGGCTCTTTTTTTTTTATCTATAGGCAGCCTTTCTGGGGAGATTGGCTGGAACTGACGTTGCCACTGCTTCAGCCCGGGCTTCCATAAAATCTCTGCATAGCAATTCTGGATTGTTGCTCGCTACAAGACATTGTTTTATTCTGGAAGATCCACCAGACAACAAGAAGGATTCAACTGAATTAAAAAGGTTTCACATTTTTTTAAACACCTGATAATGTTTTATAACATTCTGTGTTTATGTTCTGCTCTCAATATTTTGAAGATTTTTTCGTAAATCTGAAACTAGCAAGACATTTGCAGTGTGGATGCAGCAGGGAATGATGATGATGGCCATAAAGATGAGCAGCCAGAAAAACAAATCCAGAAAGCAGAAGATGTCTCCTTGAATTCAGATGATAGGGAAATGCCAGATATTGGTCCAGGCAAAGAGAATGAGGATTCAGTCTCTGAAGAAAAGCAACCTGGCTCACAAACTGAAAATTCTGCTAGAAATCCAGATGCTGAACGAGAAAAAGGATCTAGTAAGTCAGTCGCAACTGACAATTCAGAGAAACCAGCAGAAATAATTTGTCCAACGCAGGACAAATGTTCGGGGAAAGAGCTTCAAGAAGATATGAAGGATGGATATAAGCTTCCTAGTGAAAATAAAGACGCCTCTCAAGCAACTGTCTCCCAATCAGCTGCAGATGCGTCTCAGCCAGAAGCATCAAAAGATGTGGAGATGAAGGATACATTACAGTCCGAGAAGGATCCTCAAGAAATAGTCAAAACAGTAGGAGAGGAGGTTGAACAGGCTAAGGAGGGTGCAAAGGATGTTCTTAGTATGCCAGACACGTCTGCTGCACAGCAGTCCATTGGATCAGCTTCTCTACCGGAAAATGGAACAGCTGGTTGTCTGTCTCTCTCTCTCTCTGTCTCTCTCTCTTTGACACATTAGAAACTGGACCTGCATTGCATGATTCTTTTATATCTTATTGCGTTTAAACGTTGTTTTGCAGGTGAAAATCCAAATAAAGAAGGAAATAAAGAGAAGGATGTTTGTGAAGGGACAAAAGACAAACATAACATTGATAAGCTTAAGCGCGCAGCTATCTCTGCTCTCTCAGCTGCAGCAGTAAAGGCAAAGAAACTAGCGAAACAAGAAGAAGATCAAATCCGACAACTTTCTGGATCATTGATAGAAAAGCAGGTGAAATATTGTTTAAGTGTGCTGATTAGATTCCGTTTTGGTGCCTGTATTGTTCTGAGTTGTAAGATAATGACGAGGGTTTTGTTTATGCTAAGCAGTTACATAAACTAGAAGCAAAGTTATCTATCTTCAACGATGCTGAAAGCTTGACAGTGAGGGTAAAAGAGCAATTAGAAAGGTCAAGGCAACGGCTATACCATGAAAGGGCACAGATCATAGCAGCTCGACTCGGTGTCCCACCTTCAATGTCCTCAAAAGCATCGTTACCAACAAACAGAATCGCTGCAAATTTTGCTAATGTGGGTCAAAGACCTCCCATGGGTATGGCCTTTCCACGCCCACCAATGCCAAGGCCTCCGGGTACATCATCAGTCTCTGTTCCTGGTTCACTTGTAGCTGCTACAGTAATAGCCGGAAGCTCAGATCCACCTCCAGGTTCAGACAATGTTACTTCGGTTTAGTGGTTCCACATCATAGTTTTCAGATTCGCGGGGTAGCTCTTGATGTTCTATTTCTTAAGCCCAGGTACATTATCCCACCTTTTGCGGCTTCAACCTTTGAACCTTTGAGCTTGGTTTCTTTTCTGGAGATTTATCGGACTTATTATGTAGGAGACGAAGTTAGTTAGGGGTTTTAGACCCGTCGATTAATATGTTTAATGTAACTGTGGAATGGAACAATTTGGAGATCTGTGAAGGTGTTTTATTTATGGTTCTTTGAACTTTAATGAACTGTAACGTTGAACAGAGATATATGATTCCGCAAAAGGTGGGAATGTTTTTATGGATTATTATGGTTATACACAAACGCGTACATATGTATTCGTAGTAACTAGTAAGAGTGTCCGATAATATGTTACGTGGTAAAACGAAGTTGAAGTCTCTTACCAAACTCAAAACTCAAAACTCCAATCACTTTTGCTTGTGACCGTTCCTTTCGTAACCAGAGCTAAACATTCTCTTTCTTTTGTCGTTTGCTCGATACAAGGTTCGGTTTGTCGTTTGCTGGATACAAGGTTCGGTTAGTACTCAAATCATTCTTTCGGTTTTCGAATCTGTTTATTCTTTTTTGTTAATTTGTTTCGAATCAGATCGGTTGGCTTTTTTTTGTTTGGGATTTCAACACCATTAGTTTTCAGATCAATTACTATTTGTTTGATTTAATTGTTTTAGTTTCAAATACTTGGTACACTTGGTTCCCTATTTAATATCTATCCACAATATCTCCAATCTCAAACCGGTGGGATTATTTTAGTAAACCGGTAAGGGACCCAATGTTCTTCAAATTTCAAACGGCACACATGCAAAAGTAGTAGAAGCCAAATTAGAGGGAGAGTTCGGTTTCTTGAGAGAGCAAATATAGATGATAGATGGCAGAGAAAGAGAGACGCTTTCTTCTAATTATAGTTAAACTTTGCTCCTCCTTCGTAGGAGAAGCTATTTCTCCAAACCCAAGAGAAACCATCACGATCTCATTTTCTCTCTCTCTCTCTCTCTCTTTCATTCTCTTTCCAAACTTTGTTCACCAAATCTATTGGTTTCTCTCCAAAATCTGGGTTTCCAATCGCATAAAGCTATTGGTTTTGCTTGGAAAACAAGGCTGTTGCGTCAAGGATCACCGGGGAGAAGGTTTCTCCGCCGTTGAGAAACCTTTCACCGAGAAAAAGACATCATAATGGCGGACTCGCCGGGGAATTCACCTCCTGCTCCGGAAACTCCTAATGCAGGGTCTCCGTCAAATGCGACATCGCCGCCGACACCACCCTCTTTATCGCCACCGTCTCCAGATTCTGCTCCTCCGCCAAATAACAACAGCTCGGCTTCTTCACCGCCGCCTGCGCCGCCCAGCCAGGAAACCTCACCTCCTCCACCATCATCATCATCCCCTCCGGCTGTAGGTAATCCGCCACCGCAAACTCCAGAGAATCCTTCTCCACCTTCCCCTGAAGGCTCATCTCCGGGAACGCCACCGGCACCGCCTCAAACACCGTCGAACCAAGCACCGCCTTCACAAAGACCATCTCCTCCTTCCCCTGGCGCCAATGATGACCGTAACAGAACCAATGGCGGCAATGGCAACAACAGAGACGGTTCCACACCGTCTCCACCATCAGGGAACAGAGATCCCGGTGACGGTGGCTCACCTTCACCGCCTCGGTCAATAAGCCCTCCTCGGAACAGTGGAGAATCAGACCCATCATTACCTCCTGGGGATCATCATCAACAAGCCAACATTGGATTGATTATTGGAGTCCTTGTAGGAGCAGGGCTATTGCTTCTACTTCTAGTTCTTATTTGCATCTGTTGCAACAAGAAGAAGAAGAAACGTTCTCCTCAAGTCAACCACATGCACTATTATAACAACAATCCCTTTGGAGCACCCACAGGTAACCAAATGCTTTAACACAATCAAATAGATTCGGTTTCAGAACGAACGGAACTTGTAGCCTAATGGTGTGTATTAGTAGATTTATTTAAAATAATCGACCGATTAGATTGCAGAATGATCATAGTCTAGTGTGCAAAAGTATTAGGCTTTAGAAGCTAAAGGAGTTGTTGCATAGTGTAGGTAATGGTGGTTATTACAACAATGGAACACCTCAAGATCACGTGGTGAATATGGCTTCTCAAGGTGGTGGAAATTGGGGACCACAGCAACCTGTGTCCGGTCCTCATAGCGACAGTTCCAACTTAACCGGTCGGACCGCTGCTACACCGTCTCCTCCAGCTGTGACTCTTGGCCACAACCAGAGCACTTTCACCTACGATGAGCTGTCGATTGCAACCGAAGGTTTCTCTCAGTCGAATTTGCTAGGACAAGGAGGATTTGGGTATGTTCACAAAGGGGTTTTGCCTAGTGGCAAAGAAGTTGCGGTGAAGAGTCTTAAACTTGGAAGTGGACAAGGAGAACGCGAGTTTCAAGCAGAGGTCGAGATCATTAGCCGTGTCCATCATCGTCATCTCGTTTCTCTTGTTGGATATTGCATCTCTGGTGGTCAAAGGCTTTTGGTTTACGAGTTTCTACCTAACAACACTCTTGAATTCCATCTTCACGGTAAGTTCATCTAACAGAATATTTGCTTCAACTAACACTTTTAATTAAGTATGGTTTCTCTTATATCAATAGTATGATTGAAATTTCAGGAAAGGGTCGTCCAGTTATGGAATGGCCTATACGAGTGAAGATTGCACTAGGATCAGCTAGAGGCCTTGCATATTTGCACGAAGACTGTAAGAAAATCTTCTTCATCTCACACCGATATACTTTCTATCTCTGGCTCTCCATAAGAAATTAAAGATTGTATATTTCTACATCAATGATAGGTCATCCTCGCATTATCCATAGAGATATCAAAGCTGCAAACATTCTTCTTGATTTCAGTTTTGAAACTCAGGTATATATATGGAGTATCATATTGACCATTGTACTACTTTTTACTTTCATTTCTCTTGTTTTCTCTCCGAATCTGTGTCAATGTGTTTATC
>JAHZTW010000044.1:0-166502 GCA_020283515.1 Alliaria petiolata
TGCCCCTTCTTTTGTTTTCCAGGCGATCTTGTGCCCTCCATGCTCTCGGTCTTCTGGATATCCATCATCTTCTATGGCTTTCCTTGCATCTAGATGCATAACATAGACCTTGCTCTCCTGTTCCACATGCCCGTTCTTCCCCTTCTCTTTTGTCAAAGCGACAAGCAGCGGATCTTTCAAAGAAAGTTCTTCAAAAAGTTCATCGTTCAGCTTATCCATTGCATCCACCCAGAATATCTTCCCTTCTATGGTAGGCTTCTTCATCACTTCTTTTATGTCGAACTTGAGGATGATATCCTTTCTGAGATTTAGCTTAATCTTGCCTTTCTTTACATCAATCACTGCCCCTGCCGTGGCTAGAAAAGGTCTTCCAAGAATAAGAGAGTCTCGCGGTTCTTCGTCCATTTCGAGAACCACAAAATCGGTTGGTACCTCGATATCGCCAATCCGGATGGGAACGTCTTCGAGTAATCCCTTGGGCAACCTTACAGATCGGTCTGCCAGTATCAGAGATATTCTGCTCGGCTTGTACGACGTGAAACCCAGACGTTTAGCTATTGACAGTGGCATGAGGCTCACACTCGCCCCTAGATCGCAAAGGCAATTGTTGAATGTGAGTGGACCAATTGAACATGGGAGAGTGAAGCTTCCCGGATCGTCTAGCTTGTTAGGCACTACTTTCTTCTGGATAATGGCGCTACACTCTTCTGTCATTACCATCATACCTTGGAGTTCTTTCGTTCTAGCTAAGATGGCATCTTTTATGAATTTTTGATATGGTGGTACCAATGCCAAAGCGTCCATGAGCGGCACGGTGAGTTCCACTTTCTTCAGATGTTTTTCAAACTGAGCTCTGTATTTCTCTAGGAGTACTTTCTTAAATCTTCTTGGAAACGGGTAGGGAGGTTTGTATGCAGGGGGAACAAACCGTGGTTCCTTAGGCTTCTCAAATCGGGCTGTTGGTGTCGGCTTAACCCTGATATTCTGTTCCCTGAGTTTGGTGAAGAGCTGATCTTCGACACTTTCTTGAACTTCTTCTTCCTCATTGTTAGCTTCAGGTTTTGCAAGGCTATCCCCCCCCCCCACTAGGTCATCAGCGTCCTCACTGATTTGCTCAGGTTTATCCTTTGGCTGTAGGATTTTTTCGCTTCGTAGAGTGATGGCGTTGACGCAGGCTTGTTGTGGAGTGGTTTCATGGTGCATGGGTCTTTGTATTATCCGGATATGTTCTTCTTGCTTGTCCAAACGTGAATTGATTGATTTGATATCCTGGCTACTACTGCAGTGACTCTGGACCAGCTGAGTGAGGAGGTTCTTGATGTCAGAGTCTTGTGCTTGCTGTGGGTAGAACCCATAATGTCCATATAGTGGCAGTTGTAATGGAGTTTGATATTGTTGTTGAGGATAATATTGGGAAGTAGTGAAAGCTTGCTGTGTGCACCCATTTGTAGTGTACTGAGGAGCTAGTTGAGGTTGTATAGATGTAGGAGTTGTGTTGCAGTGCTGTTTGAGACCGTTTGTAATAGATGCTTCTCCATTTCGGCCACTATCTGCCGAGAGTATCCCGATACTCGCTACCTTAGCGTCTTGAACGTGTTGTCCTTTAAGTATGGCATTCAGACGAGCTTGTAGTTGCATAACCTCATTTTCCCTCTGGTTATTCAGCTGAGTTGTTATATTGTCGATGTCATCCTCGTAGTTACTATCGCTTGTTGTCATATTCTCGACATGGTTCATACCATCATCCACTTCTTGTCCGAGGAAAGCCATTGCTTGCGGTATCCAGTTGATCTCTGTATTTCTTCGACACACCTCTATAGAGGATACTGAGCAGCGAGGAGCTTGAGTACCCATGATGGGGACCTTTTAGTGTGTACCCTTTTAGACGTTCCCAAGCTTCACTGAATTAAATCGTTCATCTTCGGCTTGGGTGAACGTGGAGATGTCCAATCTTAACTTCGCTGTTCTTTACGGCGAAAAGAATTTCTTGAGGAAGGCTCGTTTGCAGTCGTCCCACGTTGTTATAGATCCCGGTTTGAGTGTCTTTTCCCATTGGTGAGCTCTGCCTCCCAGGGAAAATGGGAATAGATGCAGCTTAAATCCATCTTCTGAAATTCCTTCTTGTTTTGTCAAAGAACAGATTTTCTCAAAATCGTCGAGGTGATCGAGAGGGTCCTCCACGGCTTCACCCTGATATTTATTGTTCCGGACCATGGCAAGCATGCTACTCTTTATTTCATATCCAGCATCACTTGAGGGTGGAGTAATACCGATTCGTGTTCTGTAGTTGGTGGGTGAGTCACATTCGCCGATGAGACGTTGATGTCGCGGTGTATCGGCTTGTTCCCGTTGTGCGACGGTCATTCTTTCTTGGGGGTTGTGTATGTCATCCATCTGCATGTGTTGTAGTAGGTACCTGCAAAAAAGTCTCAAGGAACGTAGTTAGATTCGAAAAAGAGAGTAAAGTCTTAGTCTTGCTAAGAATCGGAATTGCAATAATCAAATTTCTTCCAAATCGGCAACGGCGCCAATTGATAAGTAGATTTTTATCTTTGGGTTCTACTCTTTCAATGACCCACTTATAACCGAATGTAGTATAGGTTATGGGTCTTATCAATCCGATGGGAGGATTCAATGTATTGGATTCATGAGAATTCTTCCACAAGCTAAGAGAGATTTAATGGCTTAAGTAGCAAATATATATCTCTAAGGTTATAGCGATAACAGGAAGACAGGTCTTGAAACTAAATACTACTAAGGAAATTGAAGGTAGATTAACTAAATAAATGTGTTTGTAAAGGGAAAGGTAAGAATCGGTTCAAGGGGGTCAAGGGGGTTTCTTTCAGTCCAACATGCTAAAGACTTTTCCTTGATGCTAGATTTTCTCCCTACAGGGCTAATCCTTTAGCGCAGAGTTCTGGACTTGGACAGATCCGCTCTCGCGGTATAAGTCTCTTTACCGCTTCACGACCTAACCTATTCACGTAGTGATCTATGAAGGCAGCAAGCTTGAATAAACAACTCCACTAATGCAAAAACGCTCCCTAGGCATCTAATACCTTAGGCTAGGATGAGCGAATCTCTTATGAGATTGGTCCTTGCAACATCCAAACATGGCGTTTGTTTGAATGAGCTCGTTGGCGAAAATCAAATAGCGAAGATGATTAAGCATTAATAGCGTCAAATAAGAAAGGATTAAGTTGGATTAAGCATAGATCAGCATTAAAGGATTGGATTTTAACTTGTTTTCCCTATCCTTGCCCCCAAAAACCGATATAGATTACTCACTCGCCATTTGAGAAACCTCAAGATCCACGAGGATAGAAAGGTTACTCATGGCTTGCAAGATAGCCGAAAACAGGAAAAGGAAGAACTTTTTTTTACTAATCTACTAAGCAATAAAACTTAAAGACTCGAATATTGCATAAAAATCAAAGCTTTGAAATAGCTTCAATGGCGGAAATAACAAAGGTTTCTCTTGGTTTCAAAAAGAAGACAGAAAAGTAAAATAAGCAAAGCGTATATGAAAGGATAAGAGTGGAGAGGGTATTTATACATAAAAGAGGAAAAACCTAAAAATTTGGGACCACTTTCCCGTTTTGGTACTATTTTGGCATTTAGCGTTTCGGGCTCACGTCGTTATGGACGAGCCGAAACGCTAACTATTCTGATTCTTCGGACAGGCTCCATATCGGGCAACGATTTCGGGATCATGTCGTGAAGGCTCGCCTTCCTTGTAATTCGAATCGGCTGCTTCCCGTTTCCTTGCTCCGATATTCATCTTCATCTAATCCTCTTGCTGAGTCTTCGTTCCGGGATGGCTCTTTCGGGATCACGCCGCTTCTACTCGTCAACGTCTGGCTTGTGCTTGTCCGTGTCGGCTTCGTGGTCGTGATCCATCCCCGATGTTGCTCGTTTATCCTCCATTCCGAGACCTCTTTCATTAGCTTCTTCTTCGGACCATCCTAAACACCTGAGAACACACTCCAAACATGCAAGACTATGCAAAAACTTACCCTAATGGATCTAATCCTAACATAAGTGAAAATGTGATGAAAACTAATACTAAAGTGCAAGAATGAAGTCCTAAATACCATGAAATATATGTTAGAATCATGCAATTTACAGAGATATCAGACAGCTCGATATTCATCACAAAATATTTTACAGCAGCCGTCGAGTTTCATAGCTTTTCGTTTACTTTCTAGTTCTTAGTTCTTTGCTTTTTCATACTTTAAGGGAGTGATCTCTATCTCCGCAACTCTTTTGGAGAAGCTATCTAAACCCTCTTTTACTTTAATCCAATCACATATCTTTATGATGTGTATGGTGATTTTCGTATTTATGTGCGAGTAGTTTGTTAGTTGGGTTCAAACGGGGTTTCGAAGGGGTTTAATCATGGATCTTTGATATTAGGCTGATAGAAATAGGATTATCATTAGGTATTTTCATTTATTTTTGTTCTTATTGCATGTTTGCTTTACTGATCATTTAGAAACTGATTTTAAGATTGATCGCTAACATGTTGAAATTACTAACCGGACCCAGGGTGGACGAGCAATTGTGTCGTTAAAAAGGAAAGCATACTTACGGAGTACTTAGACATAGGTAATCGAATCTTACAAACTCATGGTGATTATATTTTGGTGTTTTAGTTTAAAAAACCTAGACGTAAGTTGCATAAATCCTATCTATTTACTTTTTAAATTTGATCCATGAACCCCGAAGAACTCCCCTTGGACCCAACGCCTTTAGTTATTTGTTTTACAACTATTATTGTTATTGCTTGAAACCGTGACACACCCCCCCCCCAAACCGCACCCCACCCCACTTAATTGATTTGATTTAGAGAAGTTAGAAACCTAGGAAATTTAGCAAATCGACAATCTATGTGGATTCGATCCCTTAATATACTACCATGATTGTTGTGCTTTTGCAGTTGTTTTAGAGGATAAAACTGTTGGAACAAAAAAATTAATAAAGACAATTGGGCTTTATTATTTTGGTGTTTTGTGTGAATAAGAGATGGGTTGAGACCCAAACAAATGGAAGAGGCTAAAACAAATGAAATGTTTCCATTAGCTATAACTCCTTGTGGAAGAGGTTAAAATAAATGGAAAGTTTCCATTAGCTATAATTTCTTGTGGAAGAGGCTTAAACAAATGAAAAGTTTACATTAACTATAACTTTTTGTGAAAGTTAAAATATCTCACATTGGAAACTTGGAATGTTTTCAAGTCCCCTCTCATACTATATATATGATGGGTTAGCCTCTCTTTTCAAATCATCCAAACACAGATCATCTGATCAAAGCAAATGCTAAATACACGTTCCTTCAATCCACTACTGCATCAGATAGTTTCTTTAGTTCGAGAGTATTTGTTGAGATACAAGTTCGTTAGACCCGCAATCGAGTGATGCGATTTGAGGTTGAACGGTTGTATATTGGGACTCATGAATCGCGATTATACATGTCACACTACGGGTGATTCTTTGAGTTAAAGAAAGAGATTGCGATCTCGACTCCGTTCCAGTGTTTCGGTTTTACCGATTTATTATTTCCGATTTTCCTTAACTCGTTTTATTCGGTTTTGATTATCCTTTATATTTGTGATTAAATCAAATATTCCGTATTTCTAAATTATTGGTCTTACAGTCTTAACTCAAAGAAATCCGTTCGTGTTCTATGAACATTTAACGGACTTTAATCACGAGTAAATAAAGGTTTTTAATCGATCGATTTCCTCGGATTTTTAATCGGTTTTAATACTCTCGTCTTATTGGTTGTGATCAATAATTGATAAGCATTACAATCAGCATGTAATCGTCGATTTGGATTAGGGTTTGATAAAACAAACGCTTAATCACTCTCAAATGTGTTTGCGAACGCTTTGACGAATGCTCTGCGGAGATTCGAAAATGAATTCACTGTATGCGGATCTTAAAATTTTAATGTTGGTTCATACCAAATTAATTTTTTATAATACTTTGTGGCATATGGCATTATAGAGACAAGATCTCAAAGGGAAATCATGTTCCACCTCCCGAAAGTTTCGATGGGAATGCGGTTGAGTTTAAGATGTGGAAAAAGAAGATGTTCTTCTATCTGACAACTCTGAACCTTCAGAAGCACACCGGCGAAATGAAACCTTCTCTCCCTGAAAGCAACACCGATCCAATGATCCTTGCGATGGTTCAAGCTTGGGCGCACAGTGATTACTTGTGCAAAGGCTACATCATGAACTGTCTCTCCAAACTGTTGTACAACTTGTTTGGCGATTTAAAAAGTTCGGAGGAGGTGTGGGATTCATTTGACAAGAAGCATCGAATTGAAGATTCTGGATCCCAGAAATTCACTGTGGCAAAATTCCAACAGTATAGAATGGTGGATTCGAGGCCATTGATGGAACAACTCGCAGAAGTGCATAATCTCCTTCATTAGATTCACGCTGAAGGCATGAGGCTTTGCGAAACCTATCAGGTTTGCTGCTTCATTGAGAAGCTTCCTCCAAGTTGGGCGGACTTCCAAAACCTTCTCAAACACAAACGGAATGCAATTTCCCTTGAAGACTTGATAGTCAGGCTGCGGATCGAGTCTCGAACCCGCATAGCAAGTGGTGTTGCTAATGTTATTATTCACAAGAATAAGAGAAAAATAAAATTTTCTCTAAAAGCCTCTACTAGCTCTATGAAGCGAAAGGATTCAATGAAGTTCTTGAGAATTTGTCACAAGCGTGGCAAGGTGGATCAAAAAATCTGACGCAAGTCGTAGCAAGATTCACAACCTTAAAAACAAAGGGATGTTTCAAGCCAACTTGATTGGTATGTGCGCTGTGGTCACATAAGTCAACACGGTTGAAGACAACCCAAGGGAATGGTGGTACGACACAGGTGTCACAACTTACATATGCAATGATAAGAACATGTTTAGCACTTATCAAAAATGCAAGAGTGAAGAGCGACTGTTAGTGGGTAACATCGGCTCGTCCAAGATTGAAGGTCATGGCAAAGTGAAGCTCAAGATGACTTCAGGACATGAGAAAAATCTCAAGAATGTGAAGTATGCTTACAAGTAAAACTCACAAGAAACCCCATCCCTTCGGGTCGAAAGAACAACCGAGCCTCTCGGTTTAATTCACATAGATTTGTGTGCTTTAAAATTTGTTCAAACTCGAGGCGGTAAATATTTTGTGACTTTCATAGATGATAGTACATACTATTTCTATGTCTATTTGCTAAGAAGCAAAGATGAAACCTTGGAAAAATTCAAGGAGTATAAACTCGAGGTTGAAAACCAACTCGATAGAACTATTAAGATAGTTAGAAGTGATAGAGGAGGCAAATATGATGGATCCTTCAATGCATTCTGTAAAGAAGATGTCATTATCCATCAAACGACCGCTCCTTATTCACCTGAATTTAATGGAGTTGCGGAACCAAAAACCAAACTCGTAAAGAGATTATGGATGCAATGTTGCAGAAATCTGGGTTATCCCAGCACATGTGGGGGGGGAAGCGTTGCTTTCCACAAATCATATCCTCAACAAAATTCCGTACAAAGTTACTGGCAAAACGTTATACGAACTTTGGAAAGGTAATGTACCTTCGTACAAATACCTGAAAGTGTGGGGGTGCCTGGCAACGGTCGCAGTGCTACCTCCTAAAAAGGTCACAATTGGGCCTAACACCGTGGATTGTATTTTCATCGGTTATGCACACAATAGTGATGCTTATCAGTTTCTGGTTCATAAATCAGACATACCAAATATCCATGTTAATACAACCATGGAATCAAGGAATGCATCTTACTTTGAGCACGTGTTCCGTGTAAGGATAAACAAAATCCAAAACGAACTCGTGAAGAAAGTGATGCAATCACCTCTGGAAATGAGGCGAGTACTTCTTGCACATCGCTTGATGATGCATAAGCGGTTGAAGATGAACCTAGATGAAGCAAAAGAGCTCGTAAGGAAAAATCTTTTGATGAAGATTTCTTAATAGTCTTTCTTTTAGAGAATGAACTAAGAAGCTTCATTGAGGCCATGTCTACACCCGACGCACCTTCATGGAAGGAAGCCGTCAATAGTGAGATCGACTCAATTATGCAAAACAATACATATGAGATAACCGATCTGCCACAAGGATTTACCCTAGGGTGTAAATGGATTTTCAAAACAAAATTGAAAACCGATGGCGCAATCGATAAGTACAAGGCTAGGCTTGTGGTGCAAGGTTTCCGGCAAAACGAAAGCCTGAATTTTTCTTTGACACTTATTCTCCAGTAACGAGAATAACTTCAATATGATCGCTGCTTAGCATCACAACATTGAGAGACATAGAAATATATCAAATGGATGTTAAACTGCCTTTCTAAATGGTGATTTAGAAGAGGAGATTTCGATGAAATAACCTGAAGGGTTTGTTTTCCCATGACAAGAACACAAAGTCTGTCGACTTGTGAAGTCGTTGTATGGACTTAAACAAGCTCCAAAACAATGGCATGAAAAATTTGACAATGTAATGATGTCAAATAGTTTCAGCATTAATGAATGTGATTAGTGCATATACATCAAAAGTAGTCCTCATGGATACGTTTTGCTCTGTTTGTACGTTGACGACATGTTCATTATTGGTAGCAATAAAGACGTGATCGGTCAAACTAAAAACATGCTAAGTAGCAAGTTTGATATGAATGACTTGGGACTAACGGATGTTATTCTAGGGTTTCAGATCACTAGAAATTCTGAAGAAATTATCCTGTCTCAAGCTCATTATGCCGAAAATATACTTGAGAGGTTCAATACCTACTCGAAAGGAACAGCAAAAACTCTAGTAGACACTAGTATTCACTTGACGAAGAGACGGGTGAAGAAGTGTTACAAGTGGAGTATGCACGAGTAATCGGAAGTCTGATGTACTTAACGAATTGTACTAGACCCGATTTAGCACATGCAGTCAATGTACTGAGTCGCTATATGAGTAATCCATGACATAAACACTGGAAAGCCATAATGAGAGTATTGTACTATGTACGTCATACTAAAAGTTATAGGCTGCACTATGGTAAAAAACCTGGAATTTTGGAAGGATACAGTGACGTAAACTGGATTTCCGATTCCAAAAACTCTATATCCACGAGTAGATACGTCTTTACGCTAGGCGGTGCAGATGTGTCTTGGAAATCTTCCAAACAAACTTTGTTGGCCAGATCTTCCATGGATAAAGCAGCAGAAGAAGCTCAGTGGCTCCGAAATTTTCTAGAAGATATTCCGATGTGGGAGAAACCAGTGCCAGCTTTACGGGTACATTGTGGCAGTCAGTCGGCTATATCCCGGGCACTGAATAATATTTACAATGGTAAGTCTACCCACATTCGACGACGACATAAGACCATTAGACAATTGATCTCGAGTGGTGTATTGACAATAGACTACATCAAATCGGCTGATAACTTAGCGGATCCGTTTACCAAAAGCTTGCCGCGAGGTCAAGTTCTTAAATCATCAAAAGGAATGGGTTTAAAGCCTATGGATACAGATAATGCCATGATTGATACCCAACCTATGTGACTGGAGATCCCAAGATCTAGGTTTAAAAGGGACAACTAAATCAAGCAAAGTCTAAAAATAAGCACGGTAAATTGCTCAGTTCCAAAGATGATAACAATGCTTTTGTGTAAGTAATTAAGGGTTAAGCATCAAGGCTTTTAATGATATAAGACCATAGTCTATACAATAACAGTGGAATTTGTATATGTGACAGGTACATGGCAATCACCTAGTGAGTGTGAAATGGGGCCGTTTCTAGGAGGATGAAGTTTAGGCTATACTCTCCAAGTTCACTCACGATAAACCAGGAAATGTTTAAGGCCAAAATGAACACAATAGAGAACTTAACTCAACAAGAAGACGAAGCTGGTTATATTTGTTGTCTAGTTTTACATAAAAAACCGGGTGGTTCAAGACATCAAGTTCACCACCTTGGTGAGTAATTCCGATAGATATCAACAATGAGTGGTTCAAGGCTGAGAAGCTACTACCTCAGATACAGTTAGTCTTCGCTATACTCTCGAAAAGTCTGTCTAGTTTAGTCAAGTCAGCATCTAGTCTAAGTCAAGTCTTATCTAGTTTATCGAGTCTGTAAGTCTTCATTTGTTTAGATGTCATTCTATTCATGTGGGGGATTGTTGGAACAAAAAAATTAATAAAGACAATTGGGCTTTATTATTTTGTGTTTTGTGTGAATAAGAGATGGGTTGAGATCCAAACAAATGGAAGAGGCTAAAACAAATGGAATGTTTCCATTAGCTATAACTCCTTGTGGAAGAGGTTAAAATAAATGGAAAGTTTTCATTAGCTATAATTCCTTGTGGAGGCTTAAACAAATGGAAAGTTTACATTAACTATAACTTTTTGTGAAAGTTAAAATATCACACATTAGAAACTTGAAATGTTTTCAAGTCCCCTCTCATACTATATATATGATGGGTTAGCCTCTCTTTTCAAATCATCCAAACATAGATCATCTGATCAAAGCAAAGGCTAAATACACGTTCCTTCAATCCACTACTGCATCAGGTAGTTTCTTTAGTTCGAGAGTATTTGTTGAGATACAAGTTCGTCAGACCCGCAATCGAGTGATGCGATTCGGGGTTGAATGGTTGTATCCTGGAACTCATGACTCGTGATTTTACATGTCACACTACGGATGATTCTTTGAATTAAGGAAAGAGATTGCGATCTCAATGTAATTTGAAGTTTAAATCTACTTGCATCAGAGACAAATCAACTTGATGATGAACATAACATTATCCACAGAAGCTTGGATTTTTGTTCCCTATAAACAAATAACATAAACCATAATTTGAAGGTCACAACAATGTAAATAATAAACATTATTAAACCTGATATCAAAATTAATAATAAGAATACTCAAGAGACTCGCTTCTTTATCAACGAAAATGAAATGTAGAGTAAGAGGACTTCCTTTAGATATTGTTTCCCACCTCTGCAAAACCTTGAATCGAATATGCCAATTATTCCTCTATTGATGAAGATATCCGATCATGTCATATAAAACTATTTCCTCAACTTGCAAATGTTAAGAACAAAACAAGAGATTTTTGCTTTATTTATAGTGAAATGAATATAGAGTCAATTAAATTTCAATTGTTTGATCAAAACTGATAGCATGCATTGGTAAAGTAAGATTCAACAGATTTAACTTTGAAAAGACTACACATTGTTCCAATATTTATTAAAAGACAACACATTGTTCCAATATTTATTAAAAGTGCAAATTTGCTAATTTATCATTTTTCACTTTGAAGAAACAATTATGTCATATTCCAATTAAAACATTGTATCGTTAATGTTATTAGCTTATGAGGCAATCTTGAGTGTTTTAATTAACATTTATAATGTGTATTATCATGTATTATGTGTATTTTTAGGTTATCAAATAAAGTATTCATTTCTTGTTTGGTCAAAGTTAAAAGAAAAATATGTGTAAGACCACAAAGTATTATTTTTCTCCCTATAGATGATTACATGAAGAACGTCAATTTTCTACCTCAACAGTGTGTCCTGGTCCATATCCGGAGCTGTACTCATGACCTGTGCGAAAACTTTCTCATACTTCATATTTTTATAAATTTCATAACTAAACTCTTAAAAAACGGCCAAAACATATGTTGACATTAACTCTGTTACATGATACTGATGTGCATATGACGTGTTTGCTAAATCAACAAAAATAAAATAAAAAACTTAATTTTTTTTCTTTAAAAATTGTGACGTGTCCTAATCACCAAAAAAGTTTTTTTTATTCTATAAAATAAACTCATTTTTTACCATTTTAAGTTATAAATCAAAATCAAAAATATAATATAAGTTTATAAGAAATACAAAGATCATAAATATTTTGATTTCATTTTCTTGAAGTAAATTTACAATGATAGAATATCATAGCTGGATATACTTATCTGTAAAATCTAATGGTGCAAACTCGTCAATCAATCTAACCGATTATATTAAACCGATTTGACAAATTTTATTAATTATTAAATTTAAAATTTTTTTAACTGAATCTAGTGATTCGATTAAAGTTAAATAAATATGCTATTTTATTAAAAATATAATAATTTAACACTTTAATATGTTTTTATTTTATAAAATAAGTTCAAACTTTTTACAAATTTATGTACCAAATCGAGTTTAAGAAAATAATATACGTTTATAATAGAGGCAAAGATCATAAATATTTTTGATTTTTTCTACTAAAATAAATTTACAAAAATCATAGTTAGTTAGATCTATCTGTAGAGTTTATAGTGATCCAAACACGACAATAAATCTAATTGGCTACATTGAATCTATTTGATAAAATTTATTCATTGTTTAATATAAATGAGTTTTAATTAAATATAATGACTTAATTAAATTTAAATAAATTTTCTTATTAATAAAAATAACTTTATATATAAAAAATAAAAGTTTTGATTTTGGTGATTCACCGGACACGTCACAATTTTTTTTAAAAAAAACCTAATTTTTTCAATTTTTGGTGATTCAGCAGACAGGTCATGACCACATCCGCATGATCTAACGGTTGACTATGGAGATAGAGTCAACTATGTTTTGACCGTTTTTTAAGAGCTCATGTATGAAATTTTAAAAATTCTGAAATGTGGAAAGGTTTTCGCATAGGTCTGTGATCCACTATTGAGGTAGTAAATGGTCGTTCTCCTGATGATTACATAATTAGGGTTTACATGAACATTAATTATTTAGTTTCAAAATTCAAAATTGAAAATTCAATAAAAAATGATCAAACACATCGATTTGGTTGAAAGCCTACAGCTTTTACTTTTGACAATTTTTTTGTTTTACAGTTTTTTTTATTTGCATTTTTCAATATGTTCAAAAGGTTAAGAAAATATAAATCAACCTTTTTTTACAAAGATAAAGCTGAAAAAACTGTTGGTGAATTGAAAAGATTTGATGTTTTTGTTCACGAAAAGTGATGAAGATTTTAAAAATATTGAATATCTTTAGATAACAATAATAACGGCCTATTGAATATATATATTCGGTATTTCTGCTCCAATCTATTGAATATCTTTAGATAACAATATCTAGATTAGCTATTAACAGCTTCAGTATAATGTTTTATTGATAAGTAGATTTTTAATCACTCTTGTCAATGCCCAAACCTACTCATGTCATTGTAGTATTTGAGATTATCAATTCAGTTTTGGGGGAAATACACTAGGAATACAAGAACCTAATAAATCTAAGTAGTATTCGGATTTAGGTGAATGGAATTTTAAAAACTACTAAAGCAAACTAAATGATTCCTAAGAGATAACTAGGCTACTAAATACTACTCTAGGCAATTTCTAAAAATATAGGAATGACAAAAACCAAAGTTTAAAGATTTATAACTCTAAGTGCAAATATTTATGGAACTAAGAGATAAAATCATAGCCTAAGTTTTAGAGAAAAACGCTCTTTTATTTTCCAAAAATTTCAATGTGTATTTTACAAATGAGAACACATGAGCTTTTATAGCTCTTACAAGAAATCTTTACAATAAATTACATTTAAAAGAAATTATACATATTTAAATAAAAAGAGCAAAATAAGCTAAATCAAATAAAAATCTTCTTGCCACCAATTTTTTCTTGAACTTGAATGAGGATCTTTAACTTTGTGAAGTTATGAGCATGATATTTTGATAATAAATCCACATATTGAAGACCTTTGATTTTATGGTTTTGGATATTGTATCATTCTCTCCCTCTTCAGATGGTTTTGCCCTCAAAACCGTTTAACATTGAGAATGTTTTTTTCTTTTTTTTTTGCAGAAAAATCAAAAAAAATCCCCAAAACAAATGGAAATCATTTTTTTAAAACAGAAAAAATCGACTAAAACTCCAAAACAAATGGAACAATTTTTTGTTTATTAAAGGAAATTATACACATTTAAATAAAAAGAGCAAAATAAGCTAAATCAAATAAAAATCTTTTTGCCACCAATTTTGCCGTGGACTTGAATGAGGATCTTTGACTTTGTGAAGTTATGGGTATGATATTTTGATAATAAATCCACATATTGAAGACTTTTGATTTTATGGTTTTAGATATTGTATCACAAGCACTCAAAACAACCTAATATTGATGCAAATATGCAAGAAACCATGCAAATGCTAATGCAAAGTGTTCTAAGACCTAAAATGAGATAAATGATACAAACTAACCTATTATGAATGCAATATGCATGAAAATCGATCCTAAATGCATGGTGAATATGCGAAATATATGAGTATATCATTTATCACAGATTGAATCCGGCGACTTTGCAGGTGAGGTTGATGATTATAATTTGCATCGCAATGGTTAGTCTATAATAATCTCTATTCTAATTAAGATTGATCATAAAGCTTAAAACTATAGTAATTATGAAGCCGGGAAAAAGAAATTCTGATGAAATTGAAATAATTTCAACAACAAAACAAGCTTAAAGTTGAAGACCAACAAAATAATCCTTTAAAACTATAAAGGGATAAAACTAAACTTAAACTGATGAATCAGAATAAAAAACCACGCAATTGAAACTTCTTCATACTTCATTCATTTTTTTCTTTATTTTGAGTTATCTTCACTTTCTCCTCATCCGTGAGCACTTCCATTTTGATAAACTTAGTGCACACCTTCTTAGATGTAGAAGTTGGGTCCTCCAACTCCTTTCAACAATGTCTGAGGGGCGCTTAGTAGACGGTGTTGTAAATACATCCTTAAAATCTTCAAATGTTGAATCAATAAGTGAAAGGTAAAAAAAGAAAACAATTGGCAATTATAATATAAAAAAATCACTTTTATGGATCGTAATTTATCACATTAAATTATTAAAATCGATGCAAAATCACTCATTTGGCTATCTAGCTTGGCAATATGTTTTTTCTTGATTAGATCCTGACCTAGCTTAACCTTTGAAAACTTGTATATTTAAACTTCATATAAGATATTTTTCTACTCAATACATACCTCAAGCTGGTATGTCTTTCCAACAAAATAGAAATCTTGAGGGAAAGCCGTTGAATCTTGATGAACGAAAAAATCACCCAAATGCTTAGACATATACAATTCATACCAAAACGAGAAAGCGTTTTACAAAATTTATTAAGTTTACTATATCTCTTCAAATGAACCATTAAGGTGCTGAGTTGTAGATACTTCTACAATTGCATTAGCAACAGTATCAAGCAACATAAATTTCATTTTTTCTTTGTCGTCCATAACCATGAGATGTAAGTTGAACCTTAATATCATCATACAAAAATAATCAAACAAAACGGACGAAGCATTATTCACAGGAAGAGATAACTAACAACAATAATATTGGAATATCTATATAGATTTGCTATTTAGAAAATTGATGCTTAAGTCAAGTATATAATTATAAGGAAGACGGTTGATTGTGCATTATTGTATAATAATATTCAACAAATAGTCTAAAATGAGTTATGATTGATGTTCTTAATAATATTTTGGTTGAATGTTTGTCACAAATAGAATAGAAGAATGTACGTTTAGCGAAAATCTTTTTAGAATTAGATGATCCATTTTACACTTTTCCAAACTTTTTTGGCACTTGTCACAGGCGGAATAATACGAAGATCAGTCGGTATCATTAGCATAGATGGTACATACGACTTTGCATTTCTCAACCTGCAAATAGCAAATATAGTGGAATAACAATTTTTATTTGTTATTTAATTGAACACGTATTATCAAAACAGTTTTGAAAAACGGTAAAACTTTTAATTTTTTTTTATAAACTTACATCAAGGGCAGTTCGCACTTCTTTCAAGGTTCTGCTAAGAACTACAGCCCAATCGACCTCGTTGTTCTTAGATTCCAACACTTCATCCTTAGGTTCAAGGATAGTTAGAGCAAGACCATCTTCTGCTAACCTGTCAAATGAATAAATACGAACTAGTAGATAATTATAGTATTAGGTAATCTGTATGATAACTAATACATGAATAAGTAAAAATAACTTATTCTTAAACTCATCTACTTCAGGTAAGGGAGCGTTAATGAGCAATCTAGAGGAATCAAATGCATTCGTAACCTGAAGTTCCCCTCCAAGAAAACAGACTCATGTATTTCACATAATTTTTATCTTTTCATAATATTTAACTTAATTAGTCATTAGTAAAACAACTTCAATAAAAATTGATTTTTGAAAACCTTAATAAGCAAACAACCATTTCATGACCAGCCTCATCGCAAGCATATCGAAGTTGTTCAACACTTCCCCATAGACAACAGGCCAATCGCTTGTACTTATACCATAAAATTAAAGTTTAAAACTCTTTTTGATTTATAATAATGTTCTGATAATATAAAAAATAATACCATTTACTCAGAATCTCGTAGCTAAAACTCAATTTCTTCATGTATTTACCATTCACTTGACCGGATATGAATCCCCCCATATCCACCACTTGACCAATAACATCTGCAATATTCATAAACGCAAATCATTTATAATTCCTCTAGTAATAAGAATTTTTCGATTAAATAATGACTATATTTTAAGGTAAACAAATAAGTTATCAATCAGAAAATGACGATTGAGGTTAGAATCTTAAATATGTTCAAAACTGGTCAATGATAGAAACACTTCATCTGATTTTTTCAAAGACCGTGTGATAGATGTGGAGGACGTGAAACTCATTTTGTTAACAAGAGTCATACGCATGTATTGGCTAGATAAAGCTATTATATATACTATGTTTCTGAAATTAATTTGTAGGTAATATTATGAAGAATGATTCAAGTAATATTAGGTAATATTATAAAGACGCCTAATGTTAAACTTCCGCATATACTGATTCGTAGTTTATGTATCATGTTAAACTTCCTATTATATAGACGTATAATGTTAAACTTTTGATTATATAGACGCCTAATGTCAATTTTAGTTTAACATGTTAATCATGTTTAAGTTAATTTGTATTTTAATCGATAGTGAAATGTTGGATTATATGAACAGCTGCGGATTTGATGTAGCTTTGGATATAACCGATGATCTCTAATAGGATTTGCAACGTTGTAAGGTAGTGTTCTTCATAACATTTTTTACAATTGGTCTTAGTTACAAGCATAGTAAAATCAATGGACTGTTTGGTTATGCATGCAGGGTTCTAAGGACTAATTATATTTCGAAAATGAGAATAATCTATGTCGGATTGTAATGTTATGACCGTTTACATCTAGTTTCCTATTTTCATGTACATGTCCTAGTTTCTTTTAAAGATCATCATTTACATACATCTAGTCTCCTCTATTTATTTTTCTTATGCAGGTAGTATGAATTCCCGATTAGCATTTCGGTTATGGCGAATTGATGAAGAATAAAACACAATTATAACATGTAAGTTACATCGAAATCTGATGTGTGCTTGTCTAGGTGTAGCTTGTATGTTACATTTAAATTATACATGTTATAAATGTATAAACAAATGACAAAAATTCTTAATGGTGTCTCCAACCATAAAGAGTTGTTCGGAATCATTTATGATATCCATCATCTATCTTGTTGTTTTATGAAATTTCTTTCTAATTTGTACCAAGAGAGGAAAATCAAGTTGCATATTCTTTGGTAAAGAATGCACTGCTCTCGCTGGATCTAAACATTTTTAATTGATTAATAAAGTATTTGCACCAAAAGTTTTTTAAAAATACCCAATGACAGATAATTTTTTATTAAGTAAATTAATTTAAATTTTAAAGTTATTGTATTTAGATTAATTTAATCATTTTATGTAAATAAGTGTAATTGTTTTTGAAAAAGAGGTAGTTTTAATAAAAGAAAATTTAGAAAAAAATACCTCAAAACGACATTACAATTTGAAAACTACAGCATTATTAATCTTTTTAGAAAATTATATTTAGTTATATATTAAATTATCAAATTAACTTCATTTTGAGTTTATAATAATTTTAAAGTTATTTAATATAAATAAATATAAATATTTAACCGAATGATATCCATTTTAATTTTATTTTATTTGTAAATTATAAAATCTTAATTTTATACTTATTTAAAGACTATTTTATTAAAATATATTCATTATTATTTTTGACAGACAAAAAATAAAAATAAATAAAAAGAGGAAATTTGAAAAAATACCTTACAAGATATTATAATTTGAAAACTACACCATTTTTTTAAACTACACTTATTTATAAATAAAATGACTAAATTAACCTAATTAAGAATTTACAGTAATTTTAATATCTAAATTAAAAAAGGTCAAAATAAACATATAAAATGAATTTGAGGACGAGGACCCGTGACTGTAGAATTTGAAGTTTTTATTTGTTTTAAACTTCTCGCTTTTCAATACCATCGTAAATCGTAATTAATGCAGTTTTCTTATTGAAAGTAAAAGTTTGTTAACCAAGCGGTGGTGGTCTATTTGTTAACCAAGCGGTGGTGGTCTAGTGGTTCTTACTTGAGGAGGAGTTGCTCTGTTGGTCTAGGTCAGGTATCGATTCCCTTCAAGCGTATAATTGTTAAACCATTTCCACTTGGCCACACGGATATGAGCCTTTGCTTTCGGCCCATTTGAATACCTAGAGAGAGGGTCTATCCATGGGTTACACCTCCCCCAGAGATTAATCTGAGCCCTTACATAGGTTTGGGATTCCGTGAGTTATATAAAAAACGGTAAAAGTTTGTTTCGAAAAGAAAACAACGTTTTTCTTTTGAAATGAACAAAAAGCAATTAAAATCTGATGTTCATGTAATGTATATTTTCCATGTCCTAACACCAGCTAGAATAGCTTCCATTGATGTTGGTTTTGTATGTTTGAGAAATTAAAGTATTGTTTTCTTTGTTTGTAGTTGTTGGTTTTGTATGTTTGAGAAATTAAAATATTGTTTTCTATGTTTTGACTATATTAGACTTCAAATTTGACACGAGGTTATAAATAATTTGGCGTAATTGTGGCAGTTGATGATATATTGTTTATTTGCTGCTTGGTTAAGTTTTATTAAGACCCAACTCTTGAAAACATGAAGATCGATCAAAAGGTTTTAGTTTAAAACCAGCTCAATAACAAATAGAGAAATTGCCACAAATAGCACTATTTTAAGTTTTTAGTTCAATACTAGCCTCAAAAATCTTGTTAATCACTTTTAGCATTATTAGGAAGCATTTATACACATTTAGGAAGAATTTCCTAACTTATAATAAAGTCGTTAGGAAGCCGTTAAACACATTTGAGAAGGCTTTCCTAACTCAAATTTAGGAAATCGTTAGACACATTTTAGGAAGATTTTTCTAAGTTTAATGAATTTTAGGTAGCCGTTAGACACATTTATGAAAGCTTTCCTAACTCTAATAAATGATATTTATGAAAAAAGTGAGCGTATGAGGCTATTTTTGAAAAATAAACTTTTTGTGATGTTTAAGAAAATTGCTCTCCCATAAAAAAACACGTTATGATAACAAAACAAAAAAAAGGGTGAATTGAGTAGATATACTCAGTTGACCAGTAAATTGAGTAAATGGGAAAGAAAAGTTGAAAATTAGATATATAGGAGCGAGAAACAAATTTTAAACTAAAAACTCCTTTTTGTTTGAATTAATTACAACAATGACATTGATGTGAAACTCTATTAGCGACGTAAATGTTGTTCACTTTTTGTCCGACAACACTGTTCACACCTTTCGGAAACACTGCTTACTCAAATCGATATTATTATCATGTAATTAACGTGTTACACCAGTTATCTATCATACATGTTAATCCAATTATCAATGTCCAAAACATGCTAAACCAATTACACAAATGAAATTATTATGCTAATCTTGTTATCAAACTAATATTATCGTGTTAATCGTGTTATCCAACCTATTTTATCATGCTAATTCAATTATTATATCAAGAAAATATAAGTTATTGATTATATAAGTTATCAAATTATATCAAGAAAAATACTCCCTCTGTTCTTTAAAAAAGGTTGTTTTTAGTATTTCTCAAAAAAAAAACCATCGGTCTTCTACATCTTTCTTTCAACCATTTCTCCCTCCCCTCTTAATCGCCATCTCTTACTTTCACAACTATTTCAATGTTTCTTATTATGTTTGATTTTATTTTGTTGGAATTTGCAAAACCTGAGTGGCGTAAATAGAGAAAAATTAATTTCATTCATCTCCCATTTCATTTAATTCGTCTGCTTTAACATTTTTGTAAAGCGTGTAATAGAATAAAATTAATAAAATTTAGAAAAATAATTTTTTGTTTGTAGAAATAATTTTTCAAATACAAAAATTTATCTAACTATAAAATTAGATATATTTATTTTTAATAAAATCATAATATTAATAATTTTCGATTTTTATTTGTATTTACTAAAATATGTGTATTTCTAATTAAAATCTAGTTAAAATAATCATCATAATATTTTTCAAATTCTAAATTTTAACTAAGTAGTTTGCCAATTATCCGTTTTAATAATCTAATCTGTTTGGAAATTATTTTGTCGAAATTTCCCCTTATCATTAAACATCTATATTTTTTGTTAAAATTTATAATTTATTTACCGTACACAGATTATTAATCTCAACCTCATTATTCTACTCTTTTTTGTTCCAACCATATTTTATCTCAAGCTCATTATACAAGCGCTCGGTTGATTTCATCTCAATTAAGTTTAATAATTGGTTATTCATAAATCTAATTACCCGAGCCCAAATTTGCACCCTCACGAAACTGTTTTCACTTCAAAGAACAAGAAATCAAATCTAAAAATATGGAAGAATCAGAAATCTCGTGTGGAAAATCGACGCTCATCACGCCTATAAGACGCTTGCTTTCGATAAAATTACGATTTCATCACTCTCATCCAGAAAAAAAAAAATGGAATGCAAAACGCAGAAAAAGTCAATTTGACAACGAGCGAAAAGACCAGATTTGGGGAAGAAGACGGAGACGGAGAATGATTATATATATATAATATATAGAAAATAAAGGAGACGAAATATTTGCCCTAGTTTTAGATTGTGTTGGGCTTCTAGGCCCAATTAGAAAACTGGGCTCGCATTTTTAACTGTCCAAAACGTTTAGGGTTATCATATAAAACGATATTAGGGTTTATTATAAATTCACTTCTCTTCGCCGTCAGTGTTTGTGAGCTTTAGCCGCAGGACTCATCGGAGAGTTTCAGGTTATTCCCTCTTCATCTCCACTTTATCTTCATCGATTCTCGTTGCTCTTCGTTCGGTTTAGTAGATCTACTATTCTTCTCTCTAATTCTTCTGTGGAATCCAGTGAATCATATCATTTGTCCAATTTTGTAAGTGTTATTGGAGTTTGGTTTCTAATTTATGGTTTATTGATACGGAGTAGGAGGAGGAGAAGAATGTCTCACCGGAAGTTTGAGCACCCAAGGCACGGTTCTCTTGGTTTCTTACCAAGGAAGAGAGCTAACCGACACAGAGGAAAAGGTGAGCTTTCTTCAAATTTTTGATTTAGTATTATCGATATGCTTTCATGGGTATATTAAAAATGGAACATTTGATCTGTTTTCTGGAGTTTCGATTGAGTTATCTTCAATTTTAGATTTAAGTGTTCATCAAATGCTTTCTTGGGTATCTTCAAAATGTAACTTTTGTCTGTTTTTTAGAGTTAAGATTTGGGTTTTATTTTCAGACTTTGATTCGCCTTTATTGCGATGCATTCAAAATGGTACATCTGATCTATTATCCAGAATCACGATTGAGTTTTGTTCGAATTTAGTTTCAGTGTTGTTGAAATGCTAACTTGGTTATCTTGTGAATGGAAGATTTGCTTACACACAAATGTTGAATTTGAATATCAGTGAAGGCGTTCCCTAAGGATGACCAAACCAAGCCTTGCAAGTTCACAGCCTTCATGGGTTACAAGGCTGGTATGACCCACATTGTTAGAGAAGTCGAGAAGCCAGGATCCAGTAAGTGTTTATTATTCATTTGTTTTTTAGTTTGAATTTTGTTTTTCTTCATAATTTCAAGACTGGTAATCTAATGGTCATGTTGTTTTTGTTTTCTATAGAGCTTCACAAGAAGGAGACCTGTGAGGCTGTTACCATCATTGAGACACCTGCAATGGTGGTTGTTGGAGTTGTTGCCTATGTCAAGACTCCCCGTGGCCTGAGGTCCTTGAACACTGTCTGGGCACAGCACTTGAGTGAGGAGGTCAGGAGAAGGTTCTACAAGAACTGGGCTAAGTCTAAGAAGAAGGCTTTCACCGGGTATGCCAAGCAGTACGAGAGCGAGGATGGCAAGAAGAGCATCCAGTCTCAGCTTGAGAAGATGAAGAAATACGGAACTGTCATCCGTGTTTTGGCCCACACTCAGGTAAATTTTTGCTTATGTTTGCATCTATGTTAAACATTTTTGCATTTCTTTTTTGCTGATGATTCTATGTTTACCTCTCTGCCTTGCAGATCAGGAAGATGAAGGGATTGAAGCAGAAGAAAGCTCACATGATGGAGGTCCAGATCAACGGTGGTACCATTGCCCAGAAAGTCGACTTTGCTTACAGTTTCTTTGAGAAGCAGATTCCGATCGATTCTGTTTTCCAGAAGGATGAGATGATTGACGTCATCGGTGTGACCAAGGGTAAGGGTTACGAAGGTGTTGTTACCCGTTGGGGTGTGACAAGGCTTCCACGTAAGACTCACAGGGGTCTACGCAAGGTTGCTTGTATCGGTGCGTGGCATCCAGCTAGAGTTTCCTACACTGTAGCCAGAGCTGGTCAGAACGGTTACCATCACCGTACCGAGCTGAACAAGAAGATCTACAGGTTGGGCAAGGTTGGTCAGGAGACACACTCAGCCATGACTGAATACGACAGGTCAGTAGAATTTCTCTTTACTGGTTCTTTCTTTCTTTCTTTGTCACTGTTTTGGTTATGTAAAACTGATGATGATGATGTTTGTGGTTTATGATAGGACCGAGAAGGAAGTGACTCCAATGGGAGGATTCGCACACTATGGTGTGGTTAAGGATGACTACTTGATGATTAAGGGATGCTGCATGGGTCCAAAGAAGAGGGTTGTGACTCTGAGACAGTCGCTACTCACTCAGACTTCCCGTCTTGCACTCGAGGAGATCAAACTCAAGTTCATCGACACTTCATCGAAGGGTGGACATGGTAAACACCAGACCACTGAGGAGAAGGATAAGTTTTACGGTCGTGGTGGCAAGAAGGCTTAAACAGGCTTGAACAAGTTTCTTCTCTCGTATTTTAGCTCTTCCTTTAAAAAGTCTTGAAAGACGAATACTCTTTTGAACGACTCGCTGCAATTTTGTGTTTTAGTTGTTTCGAGATTTCGGACATCATGCTTCTTCTTCCTCTATTCTTATCGTTTTATCGTTTTATAATTATGATTCTTAGTATGGTAAAGAACTAAAGATTAGATGAATTCGCTTTATGAAATCGAGAAGATCTGAATTTGAATGAACTAATAAGCGATACTAACTGAGTAACCAAAATTTATTTAAAACTTATATTTTATAAAGAATTAGTCGAAGTAAAGTATATACATTAAAATTTATAATATTAAATAAAATTAATTAAAAGACAATCTTGCCCACCTATCTAATAATATATCTTCATTTTCTTAAAGGGTGAGCTGGTTCATTTTCTTAAAGGGTGAACTGTATATACTCAGTTGACCAAAAAAGAAAAATCTTAAATAAAAAAGTTTATAAATTTGTTACAAAAAGTGGTTTTTTATAGTCTTACGGAGAGAGAAACGAGTTGCAGCTTCGAGCATTTAACGTGGAGAGAGAGCTGACAGAGCATTTAATGCTCGAATCTTTAAAAGAATAATTTAGAAATTTTTGATGTCATGTGGGTTAATCTCAACTACTTATTAATTGGATAAAGTTAAAGGTGGATAACACTGTTCACATTTTGCCAGAAATGATATTCATTTGAAGGTTGCTAACACTGTTATTATGAAATTGACGTGTTAATCCACTTAACATATCTTGAAACTAGTTTGTTAAACCAGTTATCATATAAAAAATATATGAAATTTTCATGATAAGCTAGTTATCATATTATTGATTATCGTATTTATATGAGTTGTTGATTAACTAACTTTGTTAACTTAGCAAAAATATACGAAGTTAAATCCCAAACAAAGTGAACTAACTTTGTTATTGTTTAACTTTCACTGTCAATATTGTTACCATCGCCAAACGTTATCATTATTAACATGTTATCAAGCCAATATTTTCGTGTTAATCTTGTTACCCAACCGATATTATCAAGATAAATTCAATTATCGTCACCGTCGTTAACTATGTTATTGTTACAGTCGTTTTTGTTTTGCCACCGTCGTTGCTATCATCATTACCACCTTTATCATCACCATCATCGCCATTGCCGTTGTCACGCCACTATTATCAACATTCACCTCCGCTTTCACCATATTTAAAAAAAAAATTAAGGACAAAAAAAAGAAAAAGAAAAAGCATATTTGTAGAAAGAGAAAACGAAAAAGGAAGAAAAGCAAGGAAGGAGAAGAAGCATAGGTGAAGAAAGAAAGATAAAAAAACAAAGGGTAGAAAATGACTTTACATTTGGTAAAGTAAGAGAGAGAAATGGGTGGCCGAACAAAATTAATTATGTTATTAATAATACCCATCCAATGGTATTACTCTTTCTTAAATCATGGTATTTCGTCAAGTGTTATTTTTGGACTTGTCGACCATCTCGTTTTTCGTAACATCATTTCTTTTCCAACAATGAATATTATTACAGCATATCCGATCAAATTACAGTGAACCAAGACAAATAAATGAAACTAACCCAACATGAGTCAAAACTGAAAAGGCAAGTTAATCAACTTCAATGTTATGGCTGGCCGTTTCTCTAACTGAGGACGAAGAAATATCACAAGTGATTCGGATTGGTGAGACTTATAGGGGTTTGATAGGATCTAATGAGCTGGTCATCGCTATCTCTTGTTAGATCAAAAGATGGGATTAAAAATGGATCGAAAGCACCACAGAGATGATGGAATGATCTATGATATTGCAAGGTTGCTTTGTTCTAGGAGGAATCCACACGCAAAGAACAAAAAATGAGAAAGTTTTCCACAAGAATAAGTTTGAAAAGAAAATAGGCGTTTTATTTATAATAGGCAAAAAAGTGGCGGATTACAATGCTGCAGATGAGCTTATAAACATGTTTTTCATCCTTGATCTTCTAGTGTCTCAAAAAAAAAACATAAAAGAAAACAATACAGTCGAAAAATAAAGCATAAAATAAAAGACAATTGTTTTTTAACTAAAAAGAAAAAAATAACTAAAACAAAAAGAAAAAAACCTATTCGTCCAATTTCTTTGGTTTTTAGTCTTCATCTTTGATATTTTAAAGTCATTCACGGCTCTTGCAACTCCAGTTATACAAGAACAAATTAAATATATTTAAAATTCCTTGTATTCGCACAAAATGACCAGAAATGAGTTGACTTGCTCGTCTTGTGTTGGTTTGTTCTTCATGCTATCTTTCGTGGTTTCTGGAGTTTGGAGGCTCTTTCAGTTGGTGTAGTTGAAGTCTTCAATAAAATATGTGTTTTCTCCTTGACCTGCCAAATGAATAAACTTCCTATAACATGTCATTGGATCCTAGTTGACGTCTGGAACATCGGTTCGGTCTTGGCTTGAGTCGATGTCCTCATTTACAATTCTTAAAATTGACTGTTTTTATTTAAATAATTATGTACCAGAAATTGAAAAGGGATGACACATAAAAATCATAACTCTCGAAATTGAAACTATTTTTTCATAGATAATTCAAATTTTATCTAATTAAAATTATTTACAACCGCCTCTGACCTTCAAAACACTAGGAAGCCTTTACAATTTTCTTGTTTGAGGCATTTTTTTGGTATGCATTATGTTAAAGGAAGAAAAATAGATTATTGCAAAAAAAAAATAGAAATGATTTTAGGAGTTATATAAAAAAAATTTAAACAAATTTTAATAGAACATTTTTAAGTTTTGTAAGAATAAAATGATTTCACAAAAAAAGAGATATTATTTGAATAGTTCCAATGAGTAGATGTTTATTTTAATCATTTTCCTAACATTAATTAATGGTTTTTTTTGTCATCCAACTTTTGTTTTAAATGCCCATTAAGTGTAAAGTATTGTATAAACCTCCCTCAAGGTCAAAACTAATAAAACATTCCTGCCATCGTTGCCTCTCGTGTTTAACCTAATTGTGTACAGTTCAGTGACACATCTGTTGGGAAGAGTTTTTCATTGAAAAATTTCCACCATTGTTGCCTCTCGGTCGAAAATCCACTGTCGATGAAGCTTCAAATAGCCATCGCCAGCGCCATCTCGATGCTTCATCTAAGTACCATGGCTTAATCTTTTTGCATGATATCACCATAAATAACTGGGCGGATATTCAAATAGTCACCGAAGCAGAAATTCAAGAATAACGACGGGTTTAGAGAACATAATATTTGTCAGAATGCCTTCCGCCAGAGCAAGAAAACCCCAACTCTACATATTCTGATATAAATTAATCGAAAAAATTCCTAACAACTCAATTCCTCAATCAAAAAGAGAAACTTCACTCTATAACAACCAAGTATTTCCACCGGAAAAGTGAAGAAGATTACTGATGCAGCGCATCTTCCGTCAATCTCATGTTTCCATTGTCAACGTGCTTAAGTTATCTTTATCTTTAGTTAGTAGCTTTTAATACTTGGTGGGCTTATTATTTTACGTTTGGGCTTTGTGACATTATCTTTACGCTAGGATTTTTGTTTTCTTCTTACTATTTAAGTTTACGTATCATGTAAAGTTTCAGCACCTTTTGATAATTAATAAACAGAGAGATTTCTCGTATATATTGTTCTTGATTCGATTAAATTCATCAAAACATGAAGCCGGTCTCAAGTAAATTTTCAAATCCCTTGATTGAGCGAAACGGTTCTCTAGAGATTCATCAAATTCCTAGATTGGGCTGATTATGCAGCGCCAGGTTGGTATCAGAGCCAAGCCAGGTGCTTAAGTTATCTTTATCTTTAGTTAGTAGCTTTTAATACTTGGTGGGCTTATTATTTACGTTTGAGCTTTATGACGTTAGCTTTACGCTAGGATTTTTGGTTTCCTCTTACTATTTAAGTTTACGTATGATGTAAGATTTCAGCAGCTTTTGTTAATTAATAAACATAGAGCTTTATCGTATACCTTGTTCTTGATTCGATTAAATTCATCAAAACAGGAAGCCGGTCTCAAGCGATTCTTCGAATCCCTTGATTGAGCGAAGCGGTTCTCTAGATATTCATCAAATCCCTATATTGAGCTGATTATGCTGCGCCAGTTACTCTCTGTTGAGAACATCTCCAACCCACTTCTATTTTTTTCTATTTTTTTTATTTTAAAATAGAGTTTAGAGTAAAATGTTCTTCAACTCACCTTTATTCCACTACAAGAAAACAAGTATAATTCCGACCAAAATTTCTACAAAATTTTTGGTAGGAAAAATTTATTACTAATTTTTTACGAAATTATGACGAAAAATAAAAGTAGTAGGAAATTGGTAAGAATTTTCTTACGGATCAAAGTTGTCAAAAAGTGATCAAATATTTTTTTCCAATTTCCGACCAAACTGATGTTAGTAAGAAATTTGGTAAACAACTGGTAGGAAAGTGGTTGGAAATATTTAACCGTAAAGAAGATAAAAAAATCGTCAAAACTTTCTGACCACTTTTCTACCAAATTTTGTTTGTAAAATATAAATAATAATTTTAAATATAAAGTAGAAATTTGGTAGGTAATTTATTACCACTTTCCTACATACTAAACATTTGATGATTTTTCAAGTCTAATTTATCTCACGATATTTTATTTATTTATTATATATTGTGTGGAGAAAGACAGAAAGAAAAAAAAAAATTTCAACAAAAAAAACAACTCGACCCTCTTCTTCTCCTCTATCCTCGCCCTCTTCTTCTCCTCTATCCTCGCCTGCCGTCTCCCATCTACTCCTCCACTCCGATCTACTCCTCCACTATATCCAATCTACTCCTCCCCTGTCTCCGTTCTACCCCTCCCCTGTCCCCGATCTACTCCTCCACCGTCTCAGCTGAACATGGCATTCAGGATCGTCTCTTCCTCTTCTCAATAGATATGTGTTTGCTTTCAGCGCCTTTTTCTGATTTATCTTTCTCTCTGTGGCTCGAGCCATCTCTCTCTTTGTGTAAAGTCAGAATGGCGTAAGTTGTTCTTCGAAATCCTAGCTCGAAGCGCCTTGTTCCACTCTCTTCTTAGATCTACTCGCGTTGTGGTGGTTCCATTCCTTCTGTCTTACTCGATATCTCACTCAATCGGAAGAAATGATCTCTCTCCCTCGAATTTCAAAACTTCGTTGTGGAGATTGATGGCCACTTTTACTCGAACGTGAGCTTGTTTCCTTTTATTTCAATGATTTGAATTCATTGGAGCTTGCGTTAGGAGATTATGTGAGCAATTCTGATTGGTGTCGATTCTCGGGAAGTGAGAAATTGATGAATGATTGAATTTGTAAACAAATGAGTTTCATTTGTCTGTTTATAAACCTATCTAATTGTTGTTCCTGTGGCAGAAAACCTCATGTAAATGTTGGAACAATTAGGCATGTAGATCACTGAAAGACCACTTTAACCGCTGCAATCACAAAGGTATCTCTTTTATGCATTTTTCGTTTTTTTGATATGCAAAACTTCCAAATGATGGTCAAATTTTTGGATGAGAAGCTCTGTATTGGGAATAAGGGTACTTCTGAAGAAGAGTTGGAGACGATGAGGCGTGGAGCAACCGCTTACTGTTGATATATATAAGTTTCTCAAATTTGTGTTTCCATAATTGAATGTTTTGAGATCGTTGAAAGTTGTAATAATGGTTTTGTGTTCTTTGTTTGTTTAGGATAATGTGTTTGTCACCGTTGTTGCTTCCATTCAATACCGTGCCTTAGCAAAGAGTGCTCAAGATGCTTTTTACAAGCTCAGCAACACCAGGAATCAGATTCAAGCTTATGTATTTGATGGTTTGTTTTCAAATACCCTTTCTTTTTGTTTGTTTCTTGGTGTTGTTTGTTGTGTTTGCCTAAAAATAACTAATTCTTCATTGGTTTGCTTTTGTAAAGTGATCCGAGCAAGTGTACCCTAAGCTGGATTTAACTCAACCTTTGAGCAAAAGAACGCTTAGTGTGGATATCGAGCCTGATGTGCACGTCAAGAGGTCAATGAATGAGATCCAAACAATCGGTTTCTTCCTTTAGGTTTTTTGATAGTTTGGTTTATTTTGTTTTGGTTTCCTCTTTGTAAACCAAACCAATTATCCGGTTTGGGATAAAATTTTAATAAAATATTTTTTTTTTCAAATAAAATATCTATTATGGGTTGTGACTATATTTAATTTATTATTCAAATTTATGATTGTTATTAATTTTGTAATTAAAATTTTAGGAATTAATTAATTTTTTTAATAATTTTATTATTATTATTGTATGAAAAATGTTAAATATTATTGGTAGGTAAATGGTAAGAAATAATTTTCTACGGATTTTTTGTTAGGAAATCGATCAGATTTTTTCAACCAATTTTCTACCAATATTTTCTACGATTTTTTTTACGGCTTATATTTCGTAGGAAATTTTCTACGAGTTTCCTATTACTAGCGATTTCCGACGAGAGATAACCTACCACATATTTTCGTAGGAAAGTCGTAGGAAATGACCGTTTCTTACTAATTATCTACGATATTTTCTATAAAAAAACGTGATTTTTTTTGTAATGTTCTTACCTTTAAAATAAAGATTGCTACGTTTTCCTTTATATTTGGTGGTAAAATTAGAGGTGGGTTGGAGCGAAATTCACTTCTATTTTAGAGTTATTCTATTTGAAATGGTCTAAGGGAAAAAGCAAGCATGAACTGACAAAAACGAGATGTACTCAAAACCTCTGAAATTTAACATCCTCAAATTATGAGGATCCTACAAAATTTGCGAAAGAAGATAACACAACAAAATTTGTAGAACGGAAAATATATTACAAGCAAAAGAACCGGGACGAGGCAAGGATTTGATTCCGAATATGATCGGAAAATAAAATAGAAAAAATTATCTCTTTGTGTGAAATATTTTTAGTGAGAAAAACAGAGAGGAAAAGAGTTTATAAAAACAGAAATTGTTTAAAATAGCCCATTTTTAAGTTTTCGATTCAAACGGAACCGTTAAATTGGTGTATTCTTCTCATAGATCACTTCCCTACTAAACGCGCGCGACACAAATGGCATCTAACTCTCTGGTGTTATTGCACCGACAAAGATTATTCGAAACCGAAGGTTGACTCTTCGTGAATTGTGGTTCAACTTCGTTTTGCTCCCTTGTTTCTGTTCTCTCCCACTTTCAGGAGAATAATTGATAGCTGCATATGGTTTTATCTCAAAGGCTATGTCTCCCGCGAATCGTTATAAGAAAATCTCACTGTTTGGCAAGTGCCCTTGTTACAAAATCACAGGATTTCATCCCCAAGTCCGTTGAATTCTTGGATTCGAATCTGATCTTTAGCGCACACAAGATGTTCGACGAAATTCCGAACTTGAATGTTATTTCTGCTACAGCTGTGATTGGCCGCTTTGTGAAGCAAAACAGACATTTAGAAGCAAGCAATGCGTTCAAAAGGTTGTTGTGTTTGGGTATCAGACCAAACGAGTTCACGTTCGGCACGGTCATTGGTTCGTCTACAACTTCGAGAGATGTCAAATTGGGCAAGCAGCTACATGGTTATGCGTTAAAGATGGGACTAGCGTTGAATGTGTTTGTGGGTAGTGCGGTCTTGAACTGTTATGTGAAGCTGAGCACGCTTATAGATGCTCGTAGAAGCTTTGATGATACGAGAGACCCAAACGTTGTTTCTATTACCAATTTGATAAGTGGGTACCTTAAGAAACATGAATTTGAGGAAGCACTTTCTTTGTTCAGAGCAATGACAGAGAGAAGTGTTGTTACTTGGAACGCGGTGATTGGTGGGTTTAGCCAGACAGGAAGGAATGAAGAAGACAGGAAGGAATGAAGAAGCTGTGAATACTTTTGTGGGTATGTTAAGGGAAGGTGTGGTGATACCTAATGAATCAACCTTCCCTTGTACTATAACAGCCATATCCAATATTGCTTCTCATGGTGCTGGTAAAAGCATCCACGCCTGCGCGATCAAGTTCTTGGGTCAGCAAATCAATGTCTTTGTTGGGAACTCTCTGATTAGTTTTTACTCGAAATGTGGGAACATGGAAGATAGTCTTTTGGCTTTCAACAAGCTCCAAGAACAAGAACGGAGCATCGTATCTTGGAACTCTATGATATGGGGTTACGCACACAACGGAAGAGGAGAAGAAGCTATAGCTATGTTTGAGAAAATGATCAAAGACACTAACCTGAAACCAAACAATGTGACATTTCTTGGACTATTATTCGCGTGTAACCACGCGGGTTTAATCCATGAAGGTTACTTGTATTTCAACAAAGCAGTGAATGATTATGATAATCCAAACCTGCTACAGCCTGAGCACTATGCTTGTATGGTGGATATGCTCTCAAGGTCAGGTCGTTTCAAAGAAGCTGAGGGGCTTATCAAAAGTATGCCTCTTGACCCGGGAATCGGGTTTTGGAAGGCATTGCTCGGGGGATGCCAGATTCACTCGAACAAGCGTCTCGCAAAATTAGCGGCGTCCAAGATCTTGGAGATGGATCCCAGAGATGTTTCGTCATACGTTATGCTCTCAAATGCGTACTCTGCTGCAGAAAAGTGGCAGAAAGTGTCGGAGATACGGAGGAAGATGAAGGAAATGGGGTTAAAGCGTATTTCGGGATGTAGTTGGATTGAACTTAGAGGCCAAGTTTGTGTCTTTGTCAATGCTGACAAGAACAACGAACTGAAGGATGAAGTCTATACGATGTTATCACTTATTACACAACATCTGGAGAAGGACTTCTCAATGCGACTTTAATGTTTAGTATAAACTAGAATAGCAATCTCCTTGGGGCTCCTATGACAAACGCCAATCTCGCAGTTTTGTATATCAAACAGTATCAAAACGACACCACCACTAATTTGGTGATGTAAGATATATCAAGAGATTCTACTATAAACATGTGAAAGAAGAGAGAGCCCAAGCCAAGGTCATTAAAGCACAACATTTTCTATTTAGTCTTTAGACAAATCAAAGAAAATAAATAGAAAATCAATGCAAATGTTGTTCCTCAAATGTTAGTTCCAAACTCAAACATTTGTATTCATTACTCTTACTTCTTCCCTCCAAACTGAAATCATGTACTTGTTACTTGTTGTATTTCACTCTATAATTTCATCCAAATTCTCTCATTATTTAATACAAATTCATATTCAGTTTTCCTAATTCTTGGTCCTTTGATATATGATTGTAATCCATCAAATCTTATTGATCACAAGATGATCAAAGTTGACAAGGTTGAAGGTGGTTTGAGGATGGAATTTCCTTTGACAAAATCACGAATCAAGCCTATGTAAGACCATGATTCAACACTTGTATTGTAGTAGGAAATCAACACAACTAGAATAGACAAGCAACAAATAAAAGAAATATAAAGGAATCCACCTAAAGACTCGTTTGAACAAAAGACACAAAGACAACCTTTGCAAACTGAATAATACTTGATTGATTTAAGATGAATGGTTATTTACAATGATTTAAGATGAATGGTTATTTACAATGAAACAAAAATGAGCTTATATAAGCTCATTCACAACATTCTAAAGATGCTAAAACGAAAAACACAATTTGCAAAAATAAAAAAATATAGTTGTGACTTGTGAGTTATTTGCGTGAATCTTGGCCAAGTATCTGGATGGTTTGGGTGGATAAGTAAGCTTTTTTTTACCTATTTAGGCACTTTGATGGCCTTCAATATGTGCACAAACAAATTAGGAGGGAGTCGTTGCAATGTGAACACTTTGAATGCACCACTACAAGAAAATATCGCATTTGTAACGGATACAAACCGTCGCAAATCAATAGTAGCGATGAATTTGTGACGACGACCAAAATATCACAAATTGTGAGTCGCAAAGCAATATTGGTTTCAAAAGTTGCGACGGAAAATCACCCGCAATTTTGCGAGGGACCAGGAAAGCTGCAAATCCGTCGCAAATAAAACTCGTCGCAAATCAGGCACAACTCTTGCGACGTATGTGCGAGTGACAAATGTATATCGCCAGTTTTGACGTCGCAAATCTGCCGCAAAATTTGCAACAGTTTTGCGGCAGGAACTTAGTCCATCGCAAAATTTTGTGTCACAAATTTGTGATGAATTTGCGACATGAGCTTAGTCCATCGAGAAATATTGTGTCGCAAATCCATCACAAATTTGCGAGGTAATTGCAATGCCAACTACAATTTTTGTATTATTATTTTAATTTTATTTAATTATAAATTTAATATAATTAAAATATTAAAATAAAAATTAAATTTAAAATTAAATTAAAGTAAAAAAATATAATCCATGACAAAATAAAAATAATTTTTTAAAAAAACATAAATTACTGATTCGAAATGTTGTTCGCGGCTCTGGAAAACGATGAGTTTTCCAAACCACAGGCTCGGATAGCGGTGAAATTTGGACCTTTTTCGGCCAGATAGTCAAAGACCATGTCATAGCTCCGCATCTTCTCGGAATGAGTCTCAATCAAATGGGTCTGAGTCTGAATTATATTCTGCAGAGCATCCATATCTGGTCCAGAAGAAAAAGAAGCAGTAGTAGTAGCAGTAGCAAAATCAATATCCGATTGCAAAGAATCCACTCCGAAAATTCTCCTTTTTTACGGAGAGCGACCTAAGAAGAAAACCAAGATATAAGAAATTTTTTAAAAATGTTAACTGAAATATAAATAAAACACGAAAATTTATTCTGGACAGCACTCAAGTCCATTTTAGAAAAGTTGAATTTTGAGAGGATTCGCCTAATCTTCTGAATGCTGGTGCAGCTAGGATAGTGTGTGGAAGCTTCTGAGTGACTAGATAAGGCCATCTCCAACACTTAATTTCTAAAAATGAGGTTCTCATTTTTAATTTATTAATATTTTAATATAATAATATTATTTATTTAATTTTTATTTTCTTTTTAAAAGGCAAACTAATCAGATGGTGACACGTGGCTAGAGACAGTTTCTAAAAACTCTATAATCAGAACCGATTCTGCTCTCTCTCTCATCCTTTTTGATTTTTTTGATTTTTTTATTGTTTAAAACTTGTGTTTAGAACCCTCCATTGGAGGTGGTCTAAGTTTCCTGGTCTCCACACATAAGTCTGAAAACTTCTAAATCAATCGGGCCTAGAACTTGCCATAAACGAAACAGATGCAACCCATTTTGGGAGATGGGTAATAACTTGAGGATCCGATGGTCATTATGCTTGTCTTGGGCTTGCTGGATGTAGGAGAAATCTAATAATATTCTCTAAGTGGTTTTGAGTCGAGATCTTTGTTGTGTTGGGCTGAATAGCACGATTTCTTGTCTACATGAGCAATTGGGTATGTAATAGTAATAATATAAATAAAAATACGAATATGAAATAAAATGGTGGGGTAAAGTGTTAAACTTTATTAAAAAAAACCATTGTAGATGATAAAAGTTGAATAGGTGTTCAATTATTAGGTGAAAGAGAGATAAATGATGTGTAATGTTAAAAAGTAAAAAGATGGTGTTTAATATTAGAACAAAGCATAAATAAGCTTCAGATAAAGAAAGCTTTGTCTTTTGATAATTTTTTATGTACTAGACAAAAGCTTTTGACAAGTAATACCTGTGTTTCTTAGGGTAAGGTGGCATTTAAGGTACTTTTTGACTTATTAATCGCCAAATGGTTACCATGAAATTTTAATTCGAGAATCGGGTGAGAGAAAAAGTGAGAGAGAGAGAGACTTTGGACAGTTTACCCCTGAGTCTCAGAGAGATATAGAGATAGGGTGGGTCGGTGTTAAAGCGAGACATAGAGAGGAAAGTGTTGGTATTTGAGTGGGGTCGGACATACATGCGAGTGCAATAGCGTTTGCATGACTTCTGCTCGAGTGCGCAACGAGAGATCGTGAGAGTATACTCAGTAGTTGTACACCTGATATTGACGTTAATATTGACTAATTTAGATGCCCGCGTAGTGTCGATTGAAATATGTCACTGGCTGGAGGATGCGCTAGCTGAGCTTCATGGGAACAACACAGCGCCAGTGGAGATAGTTACGAACGGTGACTTGCGAATTTTCAGATCGTTGCATAAAGGGGACAAATCCATTAACATGTTTGTGATGTTCAAGAGGTTGTCGGAGATGCTATGGTAATATTGAATGCAAAGGAAGGGGTAGCTGCTGAAATAAGGAGGGAAATATCGAGTTCTGTTTTCATTGAAGGAAAAGGATTTGAGAATCAGAGTAGTGGGAGTAAATGTGAATCAGGGTAGGATATTGAAGATGAGGTAATACTGAAGCAATGGAGGCATTCAAAGCGGGAATTGGAAGGGAAAAAGGGATCATCTCTCCCAAAAATGGTCATTGGGCCAAATACGAATCTTTCAGCATGTCCAGGGCATCGTCTGCAGTTACGAAAGGATCATCTCTCTTAAAAAGGTCTCGCCACATATGAGACATGGTGCCCTTTGTTGTGTCTTCTTCCCCCGCTTTTGCAGAGGAATCTGAGTCCGAAAGGTCAGACAGAGGGGTCGCTAGCTTCGCATTCTCCTCACCTGGGAGGTAATCACATGGAATGGACCACACATAAGGCCAATGATATGCTTGAACTCCGATAGAGAGAATCGAAATGGTTTACCCCCAAAAACGATCCACAATTCATGTTCTTTCTTGGTGATTAGTTGACGGGATAACAAGAAAAGGAGTAGTTTCACCGAATTGGTGCATTTTTCAACAAGAAACCTTAATAGAGGCCCGAACTGGGAGCGTGGCAGGTGCTGCAGTTCCTCGGACCCATCCAACGCCAAAATCACTTGCCCAATCATGTTGGCTTTAGAGTAGGTATTGAGTTGGGGTCCCCTCGTTGAGTAGCAATTCGCAGCGAATAGCCTGGTAGGAAGTTTCTTCGAACACCCACTGGTTTCACACCATTCGACACTGATGTGATCCGTCGAATCTGTTAAAACAGAGAATTATTTCGGTTTCCCCACTCGCATGCAAGAAATATAAGAAGGCATTTCAGGAAAAAACAATTTAAAAGCTCAGCTGAATTTTAACTGACATTGCCTATTAATTTGGAATCTTACTAACTGCAGAGTTAACTCCGGAACCCAACTATCGCGGATGAATTTTATAAAATTTCTTGCAACTGTAATTAGAGTTACTGGAAACCTATTAGTTCGAGCCACTCTAAAGTTTCCGAATATTAATAATTGAAGTTACCTTCGGAATCAGTTTACCCGGAACGTAGAGAGTCTACGGTGGCGGGCTCTGTTCGAGACCTACTCCGAAGTACCATTTCGCTTGTGCTCGGAAGGGGGTTTCTTCCAGGACGGCTAATGATTGTTTTCGGTCTAGGAATCACTGCATTTTAGCACTGTAACGGGAACACACGATTGGGTTGTGATTTTCCGAAACCCCTATGTCGGGTTCCCTCTTCTTGAATCTTCAATACAAGGGAAAGGTAAAGCTGTGTTGAGGAATTTAATTGGGGAATTTAGTTCCTCAAAACCAAAGTATATATTTCGAATTTTACACGGTTTGCCGATTTTATGAACAATTAGCAGAAACCAAGTATAACCGTGGTTTTCTACATATGGGTAAAACGAAAATATTTCTCAAGCTATTTTTACTGATTTTTAAATATATATATATATATATATATATATATGTGTGTGTATATATATATTTTTTAATCATAAGGGCAGTTTCGTTATTGTCGAGATTTCCGAAGGGGTAGAGTGTATTTACATGTTAGGAGAGAGAGAGAAATACCTTCTTTGTTAATAAAAAGATGGGTGTTGTAACATCTCCGATCGGGTTGTTTCAAGTATACCCAATTTCTTAATTATAAACTTAAAAAGTACTTTATTGCCAAATTTATTAATTTGTTATAACTTTTATGGACTAACATGTACAATGTAAAAACAATAACAAAAACCCAACTCGTTTGTGTACGAAAAGCATTACGCATTGAAACTATGCGCAAAAGCCATTTTCCTAGAATACACAAATCTCCACATACGACTGAAAAAGAAAATGTGTCTATCCATCATTGACCAAAACTCCAAGCTAATTAATAATTTAAATTACAAAGTTAGACTATTACAATAGTTTCAACTTTCAACACCCTAATTTTTACATTTTAACATTACACATCATCTTCTTTTTCCACCTAGTAATTTAACACCCACTCAATTTTTTAACTCTACAATGATTTTATTTAATAAAATTCAATAACATACCCCACTATTTTTATTTTGTATTCTTTATTATTTTTTAATTTTTTGTTCTGTATCCAAATCAAATATAAAAAATTTCTATTTATAGAGTATCAGAAATGATAAATTTGGTTATAAAAAACATAAAAGGTAAACTAATTTACAATGAAATAATTAATTTCAAATACTTAGGATAAAAAATAATATCAAGAATTTAAAAAAACTAATGATAATGCCGCACATGGCATTGTCTCTCTCTCTTTCTTTTAAGGTTTTAACTTGTTGAAAAGATTCAACACAATTGAATGCACATCATATTAAACACCATTTTCAACACCCTCATTGCACATAGTCACAAAGCATAAATAAGCTTTTGACAAATTATAAATAAGTTTTTGACAAAGAACGTTTTTTTTCTTTTTATAATGTTTGATGAGCTAGACAAAAGCTTTTGACAAGTAAAACCTGTAATTTTTATAACTTTTATGGGCTACCATATACAATGTAAAATAAATAACAAAAACCCAACCCGTTTGTGTATGAAAAGCATTACGCATTGAAACTATGCACAAAAACCATTTTCCTAGAAGACATAAATCTCCACATACGGCTAAAAAAGAAAATGTCTCTATCAATCATGGACCAAAACTCCAAGCTAATTAATTATTTAAGTTACAAAGTTATACTACACAGTGGTTTCAACTTTCAACACCCTAGTTTTTACATTTTAACATTACACATCATCTTCTCTTTCTTTCACCTAATAATTCAACAACTACTCATTTTTTAACTCTACAATGGTTTTGTTTAATAAAATTCAACAACATACCCTACTATTTTTCTTTTGTATTCTTTATTATTTTTAATTTTTTGTTCTGTATCCAAATCAAATAAAACAAGTTTATATTTATAGATTATCAACTGTGAAATTTTGATATAAAAAACATAAAAGATAAACTAATTTTACTATGAAATAATTAATTTCAAATACTTAGGATAAAAAAAATATCAAGAATTCAAAAAACTAATGATAATGCGGCACGTGGCATTGTCTCTCTTTTTTTTTTAGGTTTAAACACAATTGAATCCATATCATATTAAACAGCATTTTCAACACCCTCATTGTATCAATTCAACTGTGAAATTGAGTTTTCAAAACCCGCATTGTACATAGTAAGAAAACCATTGTACATAGTAAGAAAACCATTGTACATAGCCTAAGAGAAAATAGGCTTCCTGAAACCATCAATAAGTCGGAAACGACATCAGATGAGAAAAAGTCAAAAGCTATGATATTTTTACGTTTTCATATCTACGATGGTTTTAAAGACGAGTACATTACAAAAGAAGACCATGCATAACTCGGGCAATCTCTGAAAAAAGTTTGATCACCAAAAATATATGATCGTACCAAAAGTCAGACACGAGTGGTTACATCTCCGGTTCCAGGATTACAAAAATCTTAGTGATTACAATTCAACGATGTTCAGAATCACGTCCAATATGGTGTTATGTGGGGATACTGTAAGTGATTATAATATGATAGAGAAAACTCTCTCCACATTTCATCCTGGAAATGTAGTCATGCAACAACAGTACCAAGCAAATGGATATACTCGTTATTCATAGTTGATGCATGTCTTCATTGTTGTAGAACATAATAACAAGCTCGTGATGATGAACAATCAAAGTCGTCCAATTAAATCTGCACCATTCCCAGAAGGGAATGTTGTATCATTCAACTACAATAATTGGCAAGGACGTGCACGCGGACACGGTCGAAACTGTGGTCGAGGTCGTGGACATGGACGAAGTCAAGGAAGAGGATACTGTCCTAATGATTCCAACAATGGAAAATATAATAAGAATTTTCAAGAAAATGATGATGGCCGGAAAGTTAAAAAATAAAATAAAATTGGTGGCTACAGATGCGACATGAAGGGACATTGGGCACGTACCTGTCGTAAGTCCAATCATTTAGCCGATCTGTACCGGGAATCACAAAAGGGAAAAAAGAAAGAAAGTAAAACAAACTTCATTTCTGGTGAACTCGGACCTTCTTTTCATGGCCTAAATGACGACACTAATCTTGATATTACAAATTTTCTGGTTGATCCAGAAGAATAAGCATAAACAATACGACAAAATCGATGTAATATTATGTTTTCCTGAAGAAGACATGAAAAACAAAATTCTATTAATATTTATGAACTTTTTGTTTTGTTGTAAAATAAGTTCTATTGTAAAATAAGTATATAATATAAGCGTTTTTGTTTTGATTAATATTTATTAATGAATCTTTAATGAATATTTTAACTATAGTAATGTCATCATTTGTGATTCAGGATGGAGATATATGTCTGGTAGACAGTGCTACAACGCACACGATAATTAAAGATAAAAAGTATTTTTCTGGTCTCAAAATAAAAGATTCCTCCAGAAGCGTGAATACAATATCTGTTAATACAAAAATTATTATAGGCTCCGGAAGAGTCAGTTTTTCAATGCCAAGAAGAACAAAGTTTGAAATAAATGATGCATTATATTCTCCAAAGTCTTACAGAAATTTGTTAAATTTCAAAGATATTTGCATAAATGGATATCACGTAGAGACTATGAATAAAAATAACATTGAATATCTTTGCTTTACATCAGAGAAAAAACATATATTGGAAGAATTACAAATGTTGTCATTTGGAATATATTGAACAAAAATAAATATGACTGAATCATATGTTACGGTAAACCCAAAGTTTACTAGTACATTTAAAGTTTGGCATGAAAGATTAGGCCATCCTGGTTCAATCATAATGAAACAAATTGTGAAGAATTATAATGGCCATCCGTTGAAAAAACGAGAAAATTTTGCAATCGGACGAGTTTTTATTTAATGCATGTTCTCGGGAAAAACTTATAACTCGGCCATCACCAACTAAAGTTGGGAATGAATCATCAGAATTTTTAGAACGAATACATGGTGATATATGTGGGCCAATTCACATACCATGCGTGCCGTTACGATATTTTGTGGTATTGATTTACGCATCCAGTAGATGGTCACATGTGTGTCTATTGACATCATAAAATACAGCTTTTTTGCAAGATTTATTACCCAAATAATCAAGTTGAGAGCATAATTTCTTGATTATACCATTAAAAGAGTTAGATTAGGTAAGGCTGGTGAATTCACTTCACAAGTCTTTAATGATTATTGTATGTCTTTGTAAATCGATGTTGAACATCCAATTCCACATGTTCATACAGAAAATGAAATGGTTGAGTCTTTCATGAAACGATTGTAATTAATTGCAAGACCATTAATATTGAGAACAAATCTCCCAATTAATGTATGGGGTCATGCTATTTTGCATGTTGCAGCACTGCTGCAGATATGAGCAAGTACATATAATAAATATTTCCCATTACAGTTAGTGTCTGGTCAAGAGTCAAATATATCTCATCTTCGTGTTTTTTGATGTGCGGTTTAAGTTGCTATCACACCGCAAAGAACAAAAATGGGACCACAAAGAAGATTGAGAATATATATCGGTTATACATCACCAAGTATAATTTGGTATCTGGAACCACAAACAGGTGATATGTTTACGAAACATTTTGTCGATAACCATTTTAAAGAAGATGAATTTCCAGCCTTAGGGAGAGGAATTAAAGAAATTCCGAAAGATGTTACATGGTGCACAACGTCTTTATTTCACCTTGATCCTCCTACAAAATAACGTGAATGATGCAACAAGTTTTAGAGTTTATTTTTGAGTTTTAAATTTATAACCCTATTGCCTGCAAGTGCACATATGTGCGTTGTACTATTTAGGGTATCAATCCACAGAGACTATGTTGCTTCAGACAAATCCACTAAAACTGAAAATCAAACGAGAACGAATAAATAAAAAGTGGTTTTGGAGGGGCTTTAGTTTCGTAACAAGACATAATTAGAAAAGTGGATTTGTAAATCAGTAAAACAAAACGTTGGGTCTCAGGGATCTCTCAGGTTTTTCATGGAATGATTCTATAAATAAACAAAATCAATTTAGGCAATCAATTCTACCAGTTCTTAAGCTCAAACACGAAGGTGATTGGGTTCCCTTTCGGAAGACCCAACGCCTAAACCTACACTACTTGATGAATCGTCTTTCGAAGGCGACCTCGCGGCAAGGTCAACTATAAAAGTGAATTTGATTAAAGCTCACATCGCTTTGCCAAAGATAAATACAAATAAGGAAACTACTTAAAGGCTTAAAAAGAAGACAAGAACTAAGAAAAAACTAACTTAAAACTAAAAAGAAAATCTTGCAAAAAAAAGATCAACTCGTTAAAATAAAACACTTGATGGAAATACTCACCTCGGCATTATATTGATGTTTCTAGTTGCTTAGAGATGGTGAACACAGTTGCATCTTTGATTCCTTGTAAAACTGGCAAGAATGAAGCAGCTTGATTCCTTGTTTCTAGATAGACGACTTCTTGTGGTTCCTTAGTGCTTCCAGCTTCTTGATGAACTTCTACTTCAGTAGTGTTGAAATCTGATGTTAAATCCAAGTCTTGAACCTTGATTGCATAGAGCTCGCTTGGTGGTCTAATGGAGGTCTCGCGGGTTATCTCTCGTTTAAGTAGCTTCTGCTTGAGTTCTTCGTGCTCTATGAGTATAATGAGACTTTCTATGAACTTGTTAAACTTCTCTCTCAAGTTCCTTGTGCCTGATCTCATCCTTGGAGTATGTCCCATGGTTGGTATAGTAATGGCGCCTCCCTCATCCTCAGTGAGCTTGTCATCGATGTCCTCATCAGTTTCCATTATTTTCCCAAAGCGTGACTGCTCCGTATGGTTTAAATTCCTTGATTTTGAAAGGTCATGACCACCTCAATCTTAACTTCTGGTGTGGACACCGTGCCAGACCAAACGATAGCTGATGTACCTACGGTCATGGAGGGAAGAATGACACGGTCTAGGGTCAGAACCTTGCGCGAGAAGTTTAATCTATCTGTAGAAAGGATCCTAACTTCATTCGAATCAAAGGCCACGGGTTTAGCATTCACCACCCCGCGAGAAAATCCCAAAGAACCTGAGAAGGAGGGACATGAAGAAAATGCCCAGCAAATCATCCTAGAAGCTCCATCTACAGAAAACCTCGGTATGGATTCTTACTTAAACAATCAAGACATGCAGGACGCCGAGAAGCATGAAGAGGCCGCCTTTGGTACCCAAGATATCGCGAATGCAAGTTGGATAGCCAAGAGAGAACGTTCAGCATTTGAGGAGGGATCAGGAGACGATGACGAAGAACTGACCAAGGCTGTCAACGGCATCATCTCAAGCACTCATCAGGCTATCAATCCAAGTGGAAAACTCACCAAAGCCGCCACAAGAATCGTCACAGACCATCACTCATACCTCTGGCCACTTCTACGAGAAAATTAGGTATTTTCAATTTCAATTATACATGCAGGTACAAGTATGGTCTCGGCCAATCCCGACTAAAGTCAGCACGTTCAAGACTCAAGAATAAAAGCCCGAAGAGCTGCCGTTTCATAGATAGCTTATTTTCCTTTTATTTTTATGTTTTAAAAACAATTGGTATTTTCTTTATTTTTGCTTTATTTTGTTTAGTCGCAAGTGTTAGTTTCCTTTTCTTGTTTCATTCCTTAGACCCTAGAAGGTCACGCCGCCGAGCTGTTTATAAAGCTCCTTTACGGCTTTGTAGTTCGTAACTTATGACCTTTTGATTAATAAAGACGCCGAATTTTCTTAGCAAATAAAGTCTTGTAAGAACCCTAGCTTGATCCTTTGCGTGTGTGATTCACCAAAGTTTCAAGGCCTCGCTGTATCAGAGAACCGTCCATACTCTCTGTGGTGCCCTAGATCCCCCAACATTCCCCAACCCTGATCTCACGTGAGAGAGCGTCCGCCAGCACGTCCGATCCCGTCCGCTCTAGGCTCGTCCATTTCGAGTCATACACCAAATTCCAAGGAAAAAGCTTCAAACGAGAGTTGAAAAGCAGGACTTGGTCGTTTGCTGCAAATGTTCTCGGGATGATCCTCTTGTTGTGGTAGGCTTGTAGATCCTAAAGCTTTCGTAAGCGTTATGTCGCATTTCATCTAGCTAATCTACTTGGAACATTCATCTTTCCGTGTCTGCTTTTAGGTCGAAATTCATCTTTTTGATGGCCCACTGTGCCTAGTATTCGACTTCCACTGATAGATGACATGATTTGCCATAAACAAGATGAAATGGAGTTGTTCCCAGAGGTGTTTTGAAGGCGGTTCGATAGGCCCATAGGGCATCGTCTAGCTTTTGCAGGATCGACTTGATCTCTCTGTTAGAGATCTCCACATGGCCGCTGATGCAGAGGTTTTTGGCCTTCTGGTAAATCCTCAAACCCACATGTCATTGTAGTATTTGAGGTGTCAATCCACTTGGGAAGCTAATGACACTTGAGATATAGAGAACTATGCTAAGCTAAGCTAATAGAGAAGGGGGATTTTCTAACAGCCTAAATGATACCAAAAGGAAAGAGAGAGGAAAAGCTAACAACCTAGTGACAAACAAGAAATAAGAGAAAGCAAATAAAGAGCAAAAGCTAACACAACCTAAACAAGACTAAGAAAAGAAAAGACAAAAGTGGTTTCTAGGATGAGATATTTGATATATTTGATGCATATGGGTGATCAATGATGACTTAAAACAGCATCTAGACCTTGGGTCTTAGATGGTAATCCTTAGGCATATGGTTTCTAATAAAGACTAATCCACTGTCGTGGTAGAAGTCACTTTACTATCTCACAACCTAACCTCGCTCCCGCGTAGTGATCCATGAGAATAGCAAGCAAGGGTACCCAACCCTATAAAGCCGAAATCCCCCTAGACAGATGGTTTTTCTTAATCTAGGAAAGGTAGATCTCTTGTTTATGGGTTTGGCTAAGCAAGCACGTGGTGTACATGTCAAGCCGCCTATAGTCTTTAGACTAGTTGATCAAACTAGACTAAGCATAGAGAACAATAAACAAAAAGGATTAAGATCATTAAATGCATAAGCATCAAGATCTATCACCATAAATCTTTCACACCCTAATAACCACGAAATCTACTCCCTTTTCATATGTTTAACCTCTAGATCCATGAGGAAATAAAAGCTAAGCATGATTAGAGAGAGATCAATGACAAGAATTAAAATAAGGCAAAGGCTTTACCAAGAAATGCTAAAGAACAAGTCTTGGTTAAGCATAAACCTAAAAGAAAAGTTCTTGAACTCAAGAACAAAATAAAAGCTTAAACTAACAATCCTTAATCAAAGCTAACCACGAAATCCACAAAGGAAAGATGGCTAAGCAAGATTAAAGAAGAATAAGCAAGAACAAGAAGAAATAAATTAAGGAAAGTGCAAAAACTAAATTAAAATAAAAAGTATTTACATGGTTCTTGAAAATAAAAAGAGAACTAAGTAAAAACTAAAAATGACTAAGAGGAAAAGAGGGAAGAGAGGTATTTCGTGAGAAGGGGCTAGACATTTATAGGAGAGCCACAAAAACTCTAGTGAGCCTTATCCTCACAAATGGGATCCAATGCTAAAAGCAAACTTCTTTGGACTCTTGTGCTCTTTTGGACTTATGCTGCAACGGCTTCATATCGATATGGTACCCCGTTTTGTCTCAAAGCTCGTATCTTCCCAGCAGAAGCTTCATCAGGCACAAGTCGTTATGCTTGCCCGTTATACACTAGCTTGCCGAGCTGTCCAGACCGATGCTCACTATTTCTGCAGTAACTTCTGAAACGCCGATCATAATGACTTGATACTTCCAGCAGACGAAAGCTAGCTCGATCCTCTACAAATCGTATGAAGACATCAGACGCTGAATCGAGCTAGAAGCCCTCCGTCCAAGCTGATCTTTCCACAATGGGTTGTCCATTTCGGTTTAGTTGATTGATCTGGAAGCAGTCGTCTTGCTTCACATCAGGATGGGGTCGTTGTGGATGACCGTGGTGGCTGTAAAAGTCTTCTCTTTTGCTCCTTCTTGCCTTGGCTGCTCATTAGTTCTTCTCCCAAACTTCATGGAACCTCCACCAGCTTCAAAAGTACCTGCCAAGTACTCCAAACATGCAAAATATGCAATGCCTATTCTAAAACTAATATGAATGGAAATGGGACAAAAACTAATGAATAAATGCATAAAAGAGAGCAAAACCTATACTAAATGCATGCTAAAAAGATGTAAAATATGGAGTTATCAACACCCCCAAACTAGCCTTTTTGCTTGTCCTGAAGCAAACAGAGACAAACAAGAGAGTGAGGTTTGAAAATGGGTGTCCAAAATGCCATTAAAAGAGATCAAATCAACGTCCATGTTTAAAGTTCTAAGATGCAAATCAAATGTATCCTATTCCAAAGTCTTAGCTACACTCATTTCAAAATACAATGCACTTAATCTCAACCTACACACACAATCAAATCATCCTATCCCCTTAACATTTATTAAAGATCAAAACCGTGAATCATGCTTATGTTCATCATTCAACTCACTTGGCTAAAGGAAAGGTTCGCAAGCTAAAAGTGAACTCGAAGTAAAAAAGGGTTAAGTGTTTAGTAAGGATCACTCAATGAAAGAAATCTTCTTAATGCAAAATGCTAAGGGTAAAAACTAACCGATGCATACAAGGATAAATTCTCAAGCACCTAATTACTTTCTACCTTACTCTAAACCATATTCCCTTTCCTAAGCTACCCTTTTCCTTAGGCATTTCGCCTTATACCCGTTTTTACTCCTCGGTTCACCTTCTTTGGTCATGGGGGGACTTCTTCTTTCTTCTTTTGAGATCGGTTTCGGCTTTCTCTTTGGCTCATTCTGTGGCGCTCCTTTGTTTTTCACCTTTTGTGTTGCTGGCCGGATTAGACTTTGTTGTTTGGCCTTCTTTTGCTTCTTTGGAAACGCCTTTTCTTCTTTGTTTTCGAGCTTCTTTTGCAGCCGCCATCTCTCTGTTGTGTGTGTCCCCATTTTGACTTCATTGAACCTTTCTTTCTTTCTTCTCCTGCCTTAGATAAACACTCAAAACCCACATTTCGTAAGCTACCCAAAGATATCGGCTAGGCATATCGGTGTCAAGCCGTTTTCCTTTGTAAACCACCTAACCTATTATTGACTCGAGTTGTGAGCCAACGTCTACATGAGAATCTAACCTTGTCAGCCTAAACCCAACACTTTTTGCCTAAGAAGATTCGAAAAATAATGCAAAAGCCTCACATATGTCTCATAAAAAGTGTTTTTAAGGTTTGAAACGACGGTTATGGTTTGGGTGTGGTAGGGTAGCTTGGACTAGCAGAGAGTGGTATAAAAGGGAAAAAGAAAGACAAAGTGAATATCCATGAGTTGAAATCCAAAACACAAGCATGATAATTATGAATCAATATTTATGGTTCAAGTATAATTAGGGAAAGAAATCAAATCAAGTGTACTTCAGAAAAGAATTAAATAACAAAGTATATGGTCCAAGTGTGGTTCAACTTCAAATTCGAATTTACTCAAAGTGCATCAAACAACTATGAACAAGGGTGTTGATCTCATGACTTAAAATGACAATTTACAAGGAAATTCACCCTATGCAATGCTAATGAATCCTATATGCTATGCAACTAGACTCAATCCTAGAATGTAAATGCATCTAGATGCTTAAAAAAAAAAATTTATACATGAGACTCAAGTATGCAAAAGGAAAATAAGAAAACAAAACACAAAGTTAAATGACCCAAACCCTCCCCCAAACTTAAATTACACAATCCCTTGTGTAATGAACGTTCAAGAGAAGGACACAAAAACACCAAAAATATGCAAGGAGTAATGGCAGTCACAAGGAGTGGAGTAGGGTTTTGGGAGAAAGAAGACTTACATTGGATGGGCTGTATATCGGGGTCTGACCGTTGCACAAGCTCGGTGTGGCTCCAATATCGGGCACAAGCCGTTATTCCAGCTCGTTTTGGCTTCTCTTGGGTACAAGACGTTGCACCATGTCGGTGTAGCACCGATATCGGGCACAAGCCGTTGTACCAGCCCGTTGTGGCTGTCATATCAGGCACAAGTCGTTGCACCAGCCCATTTTAGCTCCTTTGGTCCCCTTTTGGTAATGGTTCACAACATCCATGACCCTCTTGACTTGGATAAACATGAGACTGTCTCTCAAGTGCGCTTGTTTGGTGTCTCTAGCTTGACTCCCTCATTGTACCTAAAAGAGAAACAAAATAAAGAAAATCAGTACTGAAATAAATGCTTAGTCTAAGCAAGAACTCAATCTCAAATGCATTAAAACAATCCCAAGCGGCAACGGCGCCAATTGATGCAGAGGTTTTTGGCCTTCTGGTCAATCCTCAAACACACATGTCATTGTAGTATTTGAGGTGTCAATCCACTTGGGAAGCTAATGACACTTGAGATATAGAGAACTATGCTAAGCTAAGCTAATAGAGAAGGGGGATTTTCTAACAGCCTAAATGATACCAAAAGGAAAGAGAGAAGAAAAGCTAACAACCTAGTGACAAACAAGAAATAAGAGAAAGCAAATAAAGAGCAAAATCTAACACAACCTAAACAAGACTAAGAAAAGAAAAGACAAAAGTGGTTTCTAGGATGAGATATTTGATATATTTGATGCATATGGGTGATCAATGATGACTTAAAACAACATCTAGACCTTGGGTCTTAGATGGTAATCCTTAGGCATATGGTTTCTAAAAAAGACTAGTCCACTGTCGTGGTAGAAGTCACTTTACTATCTCACAACCTAACCTCGCTCCCGCGTAGTGATCCATGAGAATAGCAAGCAAGGGTACCCAACCCTATAAAGCCGAAATCCCCCTAGACAGATGGTTTTTCTTAATCTAGGAAAGGTAGATCTCTTGTTTATGGGTTTGGCTAAGCAAGCACGTGGTGTACATGTCAAGCCGCCTATAGTCTTTAGACTAGTTGATCAAGCTAGACTAAGCATAGAGAACAATAAACTAGAAAGGATTAAGTTCATTAAATGCATAAGCATCAAGATCTATCACCATAAATCTTTCACACCCTAATAACCACGAAATCTACTCCCTTTTCATATGTTTAACCTCTAGATCCATGAGAAAATAAAAGTTAAGCATGATTAGAGAGAAGATCTATGACAAGAAATAAATAAAGGCAAAAAATTTACCAAGAAATGCTAGAGAACAAGTCTTGGTTAAGCTTAAACCAAAAAGAAAAGTTCTTGAACTCAAGAACAAAATAAAAGCTTAAATTTAAATCCTAATAATGTCTAACCACGAAATCCTATGAAGAATATGTGGCTAAACAATATTAGAAGGCAAGAACAAGAAGAAATAAATAAGACAAGTGCAAAAACTAAATTAAAATCAAAAGTATTTACAAAGTTTCTTGAAAATAAAGAGAGAACTAAAGAAAAACTAAAATTGTCTAAGAGGAAAAGAAGGAAGAGAGGGATTTCGTTTTGGGGTTGCTAGGGTATTTATAGGTGAGCCACAAAAACCCTAGTGACCCTTATCCACAAAAATGGGATCCAATGCTAAAAGCAAACTTCTTTGGACTCTTGTGCTCTTTTGGAATTATGCTGCAACGGCTTCATGTCGATATGGCACCCTGATATTGGCTCCAAGCTCTTATCTTCCCAGCAGAAGCTTCATCGGGCACAAGTCGTTATGCTTGCCCGTTATACACTAGCTTGCCGAGCTGGCCAGACCGATGCTCACTTTTTCTGCGGTAACTTCTGAACCGCCTAACGTAATGACTTGATACTTCCACCAGGAGAAAGCTAACACGATCCTCTACAAATCGTGTGAAGACATCAGAAGCTGAATCGAGCCGGAAAACCTTCGTCCGAGCTGTTCTTTCCACAACGGCTTGTCCATTTCGGTTTAGTTGATTGATCTTGAAGCAACGTCTTGCTTCATATCAGGATGAGGTCGTTGTGGCTGACCGTGGTGGCTGTAGAAGTCTTCTCTTTTGCTCCTTCTTGCCTTGGCTGCTCATTAGTTCTTCTCCCAAACTCCATAGAACCTCCACAGGCTCCAAAAGTACCTGCCAAGTACTCCAAACATGCAAAATATGCAATGCCTATCCTAAAACTAATATGAATGGAAATGGGACAAAAACTAATGAATAAATGCATAAAAGAGAGCAAAACCTATACTAAATGCATGCTAAAAAGATGTAAAATATGGAGTTATCAGCCGCTCGTCTAAGGATGGTAAGGAGACTCTACTTTGTGCTTTACCCCGTTCTTCTTTAGGAGGTTATCAAAAAACTTGTTTATATAGTGCGATCCTCCGTCGCTTATGACAATCCGTGGGACTCCAAAACGTGGAAAGATTTTTGTTTTAAACATCTTAACAACGACACTTGCATCTTTAGTAAGGCTGGCTATCACTTTTACCCATTTGGAGACATAGTCGATTGCCACAAGAATGTACTGATTACCGAACGAAGTGGGGAATGGTCCCATGAAATATATCCCCCATACGTCGAACACTGCTACTTCGAGGATGAAGTTTTGTGGCATCTTGTTTCTCTTGCTTCTGTTTTTCATTCTTTGGCAAGAGTCGCACCTTGAAATAAAAGCTTGTGAATCTTTAAACATCTTCGACAACCAGAATCCAGCTTTGGTGTAAACCTTGGTTTGGAGCAAGGCTCACGGGATGGGATAAAACATGCTGGTCTAAAGACTCTCTCGTGTTGGATCGGCGAATGGACGGATGGGGGATCGAACGCACCACAGAGAGGATGAAAGGCTCTCTGATACAGCTAACACTCGGACTATGCGTGAATCCACACACAAGGAACGAGCAAGAGGGTTTTCAAGACTTGACTTGAAAGAAGAACTACCGATTTTATTGATATGGGGTAAAAAATTGCGGACTACAAAGCCGAAGTGGAGCTTTATAAACAGCTCGACGGCGTAACCTTCTAGGGTCTCCTAATAGGACAAACTTAAAGGAAAAAAAAAAACTAAAGAACAAAACGGAAAAACTCCTATTACAAAGAAAAAGAAACTACTTAGCGTTTTAAACAAAAAGGAAATAACTTAGACATAAACTAAATATAATTCGACCGACTCTTGGATGCATTTCTTTGCTTTTTCTGACGTGCTTAGGCTTAGTCTGGAAGCTCTGAAACGTAGCTTGTACCTGCATGAATTATAGTAATGGAAAGTACCTTGTTTGCGCGTATAAGTGGCCAAGCTTGATGTTGGAAGGTCTTGATGGTTTCTGGTGCGACTTTGGTGGGATTTCTCTTGTCTTGGACAGCCTGGAGTGTTCTTGATGTCATGATGTCGAAGCCTTCGCTGGAACGCTCCTCTTGTTCTTCTAACTCTTTTGGAAACACCAAATGTTCCTTCTCGGCTTCTAGGGTAGTGATCGCGGTATCTCGAGGCTCGGCGATGGTCTCCTCCTGCATCTTGTTATGTTATGTTATGGAATCAGTTAAAGAAAAAGTCATTCCTTGGCCGTGCTGAGGAGAAGCTTGCATGATGTCTTGCTGGGGTAAATCCTCCAATTGCTCCTTCTCGGGTCCTTTGTAACTTTCGAGTGCGGATGATTGAAGTAGGTCCATGGCCTCCGGGTCAAACGTACTTATGATCCTCTCTACAACTAGGTTGAATTTCTTGCACAATGACTTAGTCTTGGATCGAGTCATCCTGCCTGCTATGACCATGGGAACGTCTCCTTCGGTTGGCTCCGGCTCGGCGGTTCCACCATTCCCTCCTTCTTGAGAAGGTTTTGCCCTCAAAACCGTTTCTTCTGCATAAAACGGAGATAAGTCAGCAACATTAAAGCTATGTGAGATTTTAAACTCACATGGAAGTTCCAGCTTGTAGGCATTGTCGTTGATTCTCTCTAAGACTTTGAATGGGCCGTCTCCTCTAGGTGCGAGCTTGGAGCTTCTCTTCTGTGGGAAACGTTCCGGCCTCATATGTAACCAAACCCATTCCCCTGGTTCAAAGACAATCTCCTTGCGTCCCTTGTCTTTGTTCCTCTCATATTCCTCGGTCTTTTTCTCAATGTTCTCTTTGGCCTTTAAGTGTAGCTTCTTGATGAATTCTCTGCAGTTAAGTCCATCCATGTTCACTTGTTCAGCTTGCGGTATTGGCGTGAGGTCTATTGGTGCCAGGGGATTAAGACCGGCTACAACTTCAAAAGGGGACAACTTAGAGGCAGAGTGAGTAGCACGATTATAAGCAAACTCAATAAATGGAATGCAATCTAACCATGTTTTCATATTTTTATCAAGCGTTGCTCTAAGTAAATTTGAAAGAGTACGGTTTACCGACTCGGTTTGGCCATCCGTTTGAGGGTGGCACGTGGTGGAGAACAGCAGCTTAGTACCCATCTTTCTCCAAAGGGTTTTCCAGAAGTGGCTGAGGAACTTAGTGTCACGATCTGATACGATTGACCTCGGCACGCCATGTAAACGCACCACTTCTTTGAAGAATAAATCCACGGTTTGAGTTGCATCATTTACTTTGGTGCATGGTATAAAGTGTGCCATCTTGCTGAATCTATCCACAACCACAAAGATCGAGTCCTTGTGCCTGATCTTTGGCAAACCTAATACAAACTCCATGGAAATATCTACCCAAGGGGCGTTAGGTATTGGTAAAGGGGTATATAAGCCGTGAGGATGTAACCTGGACTTTGCCTTTCGGCATGTGATGCAACGGAAACAGAACTTCTCCACATCCTTCTTCAAGTGTGGCCAGAAGAAGTGATCAGTAAGTATGGCTAGGGTCTTGGCAATGCCAAAATGTCCCATTAGCCTACCACCATGAGCTTCCCGGATCAGTAAGTCTCGAATTGAGCTTTGAGGGATGCATAACCGCTTGTCTCTAAAAAGGAATCCATCAAAGATGTAGTATACGCTGTGTGCTCCTCTGCCATTCTCCTTGTAACTCTCTCCAAAGTCAGGGTCCTCCTCATACAAACCCTTGATCTGCTCAAATCTTAGAACCTTAGCCTCCATTGTAGTGATCAGTGCGTGTCTCCTAGATAATGTATCGGCCACCACATTGTCTTTCCCTTTCTTGTACTTGATCACGTAAGGGAAGGTCTCTATGAATTCCAACCACTTGGCGTGTCGTCTCTTGAGTGATGTCTGCCCTCTCAGGTGCTTTAACATCTCGTGGTCAGTGTGGATCACAAATTCCTTGGATAGCAAGTAGTGCTGCCATGTTTCCAATGCCCTCACTAACGCGTATAGCTCCTTGTCGTAGGTCGGTAGTTCAGCGTGGCTCCACTCAGCTTCTCACAGAAGTAAGCTATTGGCCGGCCTCTCTGGTATAGGATAGCTCCTATGCCTAAGCCCGAAGCATCACATTCTACTTCAAACATAACTTCGAAGTCCGGTAAGGCTAAGACAGGTGCTCGCGTGAGACGATCCTCGAGCGTGTGGAATGCAGCTTCCTGTGCTTCTCCCCATGAGAAGGGGACGTTCTTCTTGATAACATCCATGAGTGGGGAAGCCACAGTGCTGAAATCTTTAACAAACCGGCGGTAGAAGGAGGCTAGCCCGTGGAAACTCCTAACATGGCCGATGGTGCTTGGCGTGAGCCACTCTTGAATAGCTTTGATTTTTTCCTCATCTACTTCCAATCCCTGTTCACTTACTACAAATCCTAAGAAAACAAGCTTGTTAGTACAAAAGGAGCACTTCTTTAGGTTAGCATATAGGCCTTCCTTCCGAAGCGTTTTTAAGACAAGTTCTATGTGCATAAGATGATCAGCTAAGCATTTGCTATAGACAAGTATGCCATCGAAATACACCACCACGAATCTACCAATGAAAGATCTTAGAACCTGGTTCATTAGCCGCATGAATGTGCTAGGGGCGTTGGTGAGGCCGAAGGGCATCACTAGCCACTCGTATAGTCCCTGCTTGGTCTTGAAGGTTGTCTTCCATTCATCGCCTTCCATCATCCTCACTTGATGGTATCCACTCCCAAGATCCACCTTTGAGAACATAGTCGCTCCACTAAGCTCATCTAGCATATCATCTAGAGGTGGGATGGGGTGTCTGTATTTGATGGTGATGTTGTTAATTGCACGTCAATCAACACACATCCTCCACGTACCATCCTTCTTAAGTACTAGCAGAACTGGTACTGCACATGGGCTGAGACTCTCCCTTATGTATCCCTTGTCCATCAAGTCTTTGACTTGCTTCTCAAGTTCCTTAGTTTCTTCAGGATCCATTCGATACGCAGCCTTGTTAGGTAATGCTGAGCCGGGGACTAAGTCTATCTGGTGCTCTATTCCTCGGATAGGAGGTAAGCGAGCAGGTATCTCCTTGGGGAATACATCCTTGAATCGGTCTAAGACAGCTTGTACTTCACTCGCAAGTTGTAATTCACCTAAGCCTGTTCTTAGACAATCTTTGAAAATCATTAGTAGCATGGTGCCTTGGGCACGCATAGTTTTAACCACAATATTAGATGAAACATAGATGTTAGACTTACTTACCTTGGTTTCCTTAGCCATATGAGTTTGCATTTTATGTACCTCGTTTGGACTCAAGGAGGCTAAGTTGTGCTTTCTGTCCTTGTAGACGAATGAGTAGAAGTTTGTCCTCCCGTTATGATTTGTTGCTCGATCAAACTGCCACGGCCTTCCCAACAGAAGGTGACCAGCTTGCATCGGTACAACATCACAGATTACTTCATCCTGATAATTTCCCACACTGAACGGTATAACGACTTGTTCCGAGATTCTCAGCTCAGTTTGATCATTTAACCATCTCAGTTTGTAAGGCTTCGGGTGCTTAGTCTTCTCCAGGCCTAACTTCTCTACCATATACTTAGAAGCAACGTTAGTGCAAGAGCCACCGTATATTATGAGATTACATACCTTGTTTCGGATGGTGCATCTCGTGTGAAAGATGTTCTCTATTTGCACTTTCTCTCCTGGTGTAACTTGAGCACTTAGTATCCTCTGGGTGACAAGCATCTCGCCATGGTCAGGATAGTCTATCTTGCCTTCTAGATCATCAGACTCATCCTCGGCCTCGTCTTGAGATTCATAATCTCCACTCAGGGTGAGGATCATGGTTCTCTGGTTGGGGCATTCCCTCGACATGTGGCCTCTTCCCTGACACTTAAAACAGATTATTTCTCTAGTTCTAGATGTACTAGGGAACTTACCTTCCTCTGGCCGTGTGGGTTTAGGGGTTTCAGGGGCCTTGCTCTTGAAACGTGAGTCAATCTCCACGGCTTTTCCTTTGTCCAGGGGCTTGGAGCTGCTTGCATTCCACAGTTGTGTGTTTCTGGCTTGGTTGGTCATAGAAACCTTGCGCTTGATTTGCTGCTCTACTTGTACCGAAAGGTGTCGTAGCTCGTGCATGCCACTATACTACGTCCTCTCAACCTTCATAGCAATGCGCTCTTTTAATCCATCAATGAATTGAGCTATTAGTGCTTCTCCTGATTCCTCTAGCTCCAACAGATTCATGGGTTTGTCAAACTCCTCGAAGTATTCATCTACGGTTCTTGATCCTTGGGATAGTTTTCTGAAGCACTTTTGCAAATCCCTATAGTAATGATCAGGAACGTATCTGGACCTCAAAAGAAACTTCATGTCCCACCACATGGTGACTGGTGCAAAACGTTTCCTCCTTCTCTCGGCCACGTTTCTGTCCCACCAGGCAATGGCGTTATCCTTGAGCTGTGCCACGGCCAAGGTAACTCTCTTGCGGTCACCATATCCATAGCATTAAAATATGTACTCCAACCTCCTCTTCCAATCCAGGTACACATCCAGATTTGACTTGCCAGCAAATGTTGGAGGAGTAAGCTTGACATCCATATTTCCTTCTCTGAGCTCTTCCTCTCGCACGCGCTGTCGCCTAAGAGGGTCCGGTGCACGCTGGTGTTGTTGTTGTAAGGGGCCAGGGGGAAGATCATCCTCAAGCTCAGGCATCTCGTCCTCAGGCCTACACAAGTTTCTCATGGGAGCTCTCGGCAGAGGAGCAGCGGCTGGCGCTGGAGGTGGTGGCGGCTGTTCCAAGCGCACCATTCGGTCACTGAACTCTTGTCTCATGGCTCTCAGGTCTTCCCTGAAGGCAGCTATCATTTGCATCACAGCGTCCTGTGGAACTTCTTCACCCATGTCGTCTTTACTCGCTTGTATTGTTCCTGTAATCCAACAAAAACAACAAACTATCAAAGCACCATAATAGATGAAATCAAAAATCAACAAAATAACTTATGCTGAAATCAAACAAGCCGGCTAGTCTATCAAATCAAGGAACCCAGTGAATTGCGACAATCGGCGAGCGAGATAACACGAAGCTAACAACGTTCTTTTTAGGGTTTTCAGTTTTTTTTTTTTAAACTAAGCAACAAAACAAAACTTAAAGAAATAACAGGTGCAGTAGGCAGAAGCAAATATTTTTGGGGTTTATGGGTTTAATGAAACGAAAACTAACAAGCAAACAATAAGATCAGCTCGCACAATCAAAGGAAACCACTTGAATGCAACAACCTAACAGGAGCTAACGAAACAAAACTTAAATAAAATCTAACGGAAGCAACAACAATATTTTTGTGGGTATTCTATAAGAAACTGAAACAAAACAAACTGAAAGGTAGAGGGATAGATATCACCTGATGTAGGAACCTTTCGGCTCTGATACCAGATGGTGTAAACCTCGGTTTGGGGCAAGGCTCACGGGATGGGATCAAACACGCTGGTCTAAAGACTCTCTCGTGTTGGATCGGCGAATGGACGGATGGGGGATCGTACGCACCACAGAGAGGATGAAAGGCTCTCTGATACAGCTAACACTCGGACTATGCATGAATCCACACACAAGGAACGAGCAAGAGTGTTTTCAAGACTTGACTTGAAAGAAGAACTGCCGATTTTATTGATATGGGGTCAAAAATTGCGGACTACAAAGCCAAAGTGGAGCTTTATAAACAGCTCGACGGCGTGACCTTCTAGGGTCTCCCAATAGGGCAAACTTAAAGGAAAAACACAAATAAAAATAAAAGAAAACAAAAGAACAAAACGGAAAAACTCCTATTACAAAGAAAAAGAAACTACTTAGCGTTTTAAACAAAAAGGAAATAACTTAGACATAAACTAAATATAATTCGACCGATTCTTGGACGCATTTCTTGGACGCAATTCTTGGCTTTCTCTGACATGCTTAGGCTTAGTCTGGAAGCTCTGAAACGTAGCTTGTACCTGCATGCATTATAGAAATAGAAAATACCTTGTTTGCGCGTATAAGTGGCCAAACTTGATGTAAGGTCTTGATGGTTTCTGGCGCGGCTTTGGTGGGCTTTCTCTTGTCTTGGACAGCCTGGAGTGTTCTTGATGTCATGATGTCGAAGCCTTCGCTGGAACGCTCCTCTTGTTCTTCTAACTCTTCCGGAAACGTCAAATGTTCCTTCTCGGCTTCCAGGGTAGTGATCACGGTATCTCGAGGCTCGGCGATGGTCTCCTCCTGCATCTTGTTATGTTGTGTTATGGAATCAGTTAAAGAAAAAGTCATACCTTGGCCGTGCTGAGGAGATGCTTGTATGATGACTTGCTGGGGTAAATCCTCCAATTGCTCCTTCTCGGGTCCTTTGTAACTTACGAGTGCGGATGATTGAAGTAGGTCCATGGCCTCCGGGTCAAACGTACTTATGATCCTCTCTACAGCTAGGTTGAATTTCTGGTGCAATGACTTAGCCTTGGATCGAGTCATCCTGCCTTCTATGACCGTGGGAACGTCTCCTTCGGTTGGCTCCGGCTCGGCGGTTCCACCAAGCTTGCAGCACTTTAGAGACTGTCTTAAAGTTAGCAAAGTGTCCCGCGTAAGCTGAGCTATGGCACCCATGAAGTATGTCATATACTTCTTCCTCAGCTTCACATCTTCTGAACAATCCATTTGCGCACTTTTTTTTGGTTGAACCTGCTACTGCGGGAACATAATCTATTGCGTACACATTTTCTTCTGGAAGGCTGTCATTAAGAGGAATCTCGTCTTCGATCCTCATACGCTAAATGTGATCAGCTACTCCATTATCGGCCCCTTTTCGGTCTTTTATCTTCATGTCAAATTCTTGAAGCAGGAAAATCCATCTGACGAGCCTAGGATTTGCGTACTTTTTTGTCAGTAAGTATCGTATTGCTGCGTGATCCGTATGAACTATAACTTCCGATCCCACCAGGTATGATCAAAAAATTTCGAATGCGAACACGATTGCTAGGAGAGCTCCTTTTCCGTTGTTGCGTAATCGCATTGGGCGTCGTCCAGTTTTCTGCTTGCGTAGTAGATTACATGCATCTTCTTATCTTTCTTTTGTCCCACAACTGCTCCTACTGTGTAGTCGCTGTCGTCGCACATGATCTCAAATGGTTGCTACCAATCAGGAGGTTGTACTACGAGGGCTGAGACTAAGGTATCTTTAATCTTGCGGAACGCGGTCAGGCATTCATTGTCGATCCTGAATTATGTGTCCTAGCAGAGCAGGCGTGTAAGTGGTCTCGTAACCTTTGAAAAATCTTGGATAAACTTTCTATTGAAACCGGCGTACCCTAGGAAACTTCGTATTCCTTTGACGTTTAATGGCGGTTACAGGCTCGTCATCACTTTGATTTTTGCCTTGTCAACTTCGATTCCCTTTGCTGAGATCTTATGTCCAAGAACAATCCCGTCTCGTACCATGAAGTGACATTTCTCCCAATTCAAAACTGGATCCTTATCTTCGCATCTTTGTAAATCTTTTCCCAAGTTGCTAAGACATGCCTTAAAAGATTGTCTGTGAACGGAGAAACCGTCCATCAAGACCTTCATAAATTTCTCAATATAATAAGTAAATATTGATATCATGCACCTTTGAAATGTTGTAGGAGCATTGCGGAGCCCAAACGGCATTCACCGGTACTCGAGTGTCCCATTCGGACATGTGAAAGTTGTCTTTTCTTGATCCTTTTCTTGATCCTCCGGTCGATTGGGGATCTGAAAAAATCCAGAGTATTCGTCAAGAAAACAGTAATATTGATGGTTAGCTAACAAAGTGATTCTTCTTTGTTTGGCTTGAATATGGCTATGTTTTTCTCATCTATACTCTTCATGCAATAAAAATCATTAAATGTACCCTTAATCTCTTTCGCATATCGAATATCCTCTGTTCTCTTTACCGTGAATCCAATCTTTGTTGTTTGTCTTTGCTCATGAATATACTTCTCTACCACGTAGAATTGATTTTCCATTATCTTGGAACAGTTAAACCGCACACTATAATCCAAAGCAATAGATAAACTTTCCAAGTCAATAATTAATTATGCTTTCATGATTTACAACTACATTTATTCACAATAATTATGTTCTCTTAATGCATAAAATCATTTATTTGATTTCAAACTTAACGTTAAAAATGCACAAGACGAACATTAAACTACCACTATGTTGAATATTTTATATATTAGGTTTTCCATTAGTGTTCTGAATTTTCCTAGATCTTTGGTAAGTTTCAACCCACTTAAATATGTAATAGTAAATAAACAAAAGAGATGAGAAGAAAAAAAAATGGTTAAACAAAAAAAAAGAGAAGAAATAATAACTTTAAAATCTTGAAAGTATTAGTAAACTACTAAACTAAAATACCTTACACTTTAGATCCAAGAATTGCACGATCAACTTCTTCTTGGATGAAATATCTTACATTTTGGATCCAAGAATTGTACAATGAAGATTTGCACCAGGAAGGAGCTAAATAAGACTTCAAAAAAAAAAAAAAAGCTAAAGAAGACAATGAATTTTGTTGTTGTTGAAGATATTAAGTATCAATACCTCCAACTCGGTAATTTCACAATAGTAACATCATACAATAGTAATTTTATCGATGTTGACCAAAACTCAGCAAAGTACAACAGAGTATAACATATGCGCACAATTGAGACCCACTTGATCCACCTTTTTCCTTTTATTTTTTTTTTATAATTTCATTTTCCATGTACCAAGCAAACTTAAGTTAAGTCTTTTATACTTTATTTTTTTGATATTAAAATCTTTTATACTAGTAGAACAAAATTACCACAAATTCTAATGATATCATTTACTACTAATTTACAAGGGTTTATGTTTTATGATTTCACCGAGCCACACATCGACACATCATAGTATATTTTTGCCTTGGGCATTAAGGTCTATAGGTCGGTTCAGATCAGATCTCAGGTTCGGTTTTTTTTTCCGGCGGTTTAGGATCCAATCGGGTTATAATTTTTTTTCGGTTCGCGTCGGTTCGGGTCCTCTTGGGTTCGAGTCAGTTCTGAGATTTGGAATCAGAACCAAAACCAAAAATAATTCGATCCGGGAATAATTCAAATTACTCAAAAAACCCGGATAGTTTTTTGGTTAATTATTCAAATTTGGTAATTAATTTTGTTTTTTTGGATAATCGTTCGGATCTTCGGTATTACCCGAACCGAACCAAAAATAACCCGAAGATTTAAAATAATTTAATTAACTATTCGATTAATTATATAAATGATATGATATAAATAATGTAATTAGTATTTATTAGGTAAATAAATTTGGGTTTTTGAATATCTGTTCGGTTCTCGAATAGTATCCAAACCAAATCGAGAACCGAAACTAATTTGAAGAAAAACCATTCGGGTTATATTAGCTAAACGGTTCGGGTCCAAACTCTATATTTCGGATCGGTTTGGGTTCGATTTTCCGGTTTGGGGTTTTATGCCCATGGCGAGTATATTTCTTATAAGTTCATCTCAAACATATATTTAAAGGTAGAACAATGATATCTATATTATATTATTTAATTAATTATTTTTATTTTGTACTAAAACCGTTTTTTAGACACATAAATTATTTCATATTTAATAATAAAAAACTTATCATAAAAAATATAAATAACTAAAAGAAAACTATAATATATCTTCTCTAATATTTGTATACAAAAAATTGAAGGTTTGTTGTTAAAAAAATATCATTTTTCTAAAAAAGGAAAGAATAAGAAAATGTTTAGTTTGTTAAATCACTAGCTTGTATATAAATATAACACAAACCCCTTTTTCAAAAATTATAAAAATACTCTATATAAATTTAATCTGCAGTATTGTTCATAGTTTAAAAAAATTATTCAATAAATACTGAAATAATTAAAACAGAAAAATGATAAGCTTTAAAAATCAACAAAACTAGTACTAGTATATCAGTTGAAAAAAGCTACTAATAATATTTAATTTTGTTCATAAATGCACCTGACACTGTATGTGGGATCCGGCCCAATCTCCCTTCATCATTAGCTATTGGGTTTTAACTTTTTTAGGAATCAGATTGATCTGCTGCAATAGACAACTGGAGCTATCTTGACCTTGATCGAATCTTCTTTGTCCCCACAGCTCCACGTGGCATACTATTACATACTTGGAAAGAAAACTTCAAACTCTTTTCAGAATCTAAAAACGACACCAAATCTTTAATTTATTATAAACTACGCGCCGGCATTAGTTAGTTCAATCGGCAACACGTTCTGGCTTTGAAACCATACCACCAAAAGATGTTTTGATCGATTATTCTTACGATCTCTTTCACTGCGTCAAGGACGTCGACATCGACACACCTCTTGAGGTATGTGTCCCTTTCTGTCTCCCTCAAGCATTTACTTTTCGTCTCCGTCATATGTGTGATACTAATCGAAAGTGGCTGGTTTTATAGTTCATTGTCAAAAGGTTTTGTGAGTCCAAGTTTATTTGGAGCTACACTCAGTTGTTTGATGACATTTCAGATCTTTGATTGAATGGAAATTTGAAAGTTTGTGCCTGCGATTTTACTAGTAAATTGTGGGTCAATTTCAGATTTTTTGATTATATGGAAATGAAATGAGGAAAATGACATTGTCTGTCTCCGATCATGCATTTCGTTTAGATCTAAATTGGATAGATGAACTTGTTTCTTGTGCTTTTATCTCAAAGTTAAATGCCATGTTCAAATGTTCTTGTGGCCCGTTCTGCTGCTTACTGTTTAATTTTGACCCGAACCGAAAAACTTCATAACCCGATTGGATCCTAAACAGCCAGATCAAAAAAACTGAACCCGCATAGATCCGATCTGAACCGACCAATAGACTGAATGCCCAAGCAAAAAAAATATACTATGATGTGACGATATGTATTGGCTCGGTGGAATCATGAAACATAAACCCTTATAAATTAGTAGTAAATGATATCACTGAGATTTGTGGTAATTTTGTTCTACTAGTATAAAAGATTTAATGTCAAAAAAGAAGTATAAAAGACTTAACTTAAGTTTGTTCAGTAGAAGAGAAATAAAATTATAAAAGAACAAAAGGAAAAAGGTGGATCAAGTGGGTCTCAATTATGCGCAGATGTTATACTCTGTTGTACTTTGCTGAGTTTTGGTCAACATTGATAAAATTACTATTGTATGATCTATTGGGAAATTACTGAGTAGGAGGTATTGATACTAAATATCTTCAACAACAACAAAATTCATTGTCTTCTTTAGCTCTTTTTTTTTTTAAAGTCTTCTTTAGCTCTTTCTTGGTGCAAATCTTTATTGTGCAATTCTTGGATCCAAAGTGTAAGATATTTCATCCAAGAAGAAGTTGATCGTGCAATTCTTAGATCCAAAGTGTAAGGTATTCTAGTTTAGTAGTTTATAATACTTTCAAGATTTAAAGTTATTACTACTTCTCTTTTTTTTGTTTAACCATTTCTTTTGTATTCTTCTCATCTCTTTCGTTTATTTACTATTAGATACTTATGTGGGTTGCGACTTACCAAAGATCTAGGAAAAATTATGCCTGAACACTAATGGAAAACTTTATATATATATTATTCAACATAATGCTAGTTTATTGCTTGTCTTGTGCGTTTTTAACGTTAAGTTTGAAATCAAATAAATGGTTTTATGCATTTAGAGAGCATAATTATTGTGCATAAATGTAGTTGTAAATCATGAGAGCATACTTAATTATTGACTTGGAATGTTTATCCATTGATTTGGATTATAGTGTGCGGATTAACTGTCCCAAAATAATGGAAAATCAATTCTGAGTGGTAGAGGAGTATATTCATGAGCAACGACAAACAACAAAGACTGGATTCACGGTAAAGGGAACAAAGGATATTCGATATGCGAAAGAGATTAAGGGTACAATTAATGATGTTTATTGTATGAAGAGTATAGATGAGAAAAGCATAGCCATAGTCAAGCCAAACGAAGAAGAATCACTTGGTATTGATACATGGAACAATCCAGAGTATCCGACGAAGTTCAAGAATATGAGAGATATTAAACTGAGCCCATTTAATTTCTTACTTGATCATGTCGTTTATATATAGCTTAACGTGTGTTGTTCACTTTCATAGGATCTATATGGCTCAAATGCATTATAATCATCCGCCGAAAACAGAGGAGCTTGTAGAGCTGAAACAAGAAGATTTTGGACCTTGGTTGCGATATTGTGTAAGTGTAGTAATTAATTTTGTCGATCTTAACACATATGTGTATAATAAATGTTTAAATTATTATCCACTCATTTATGCAGGTTTCGATAGAGTCGTGTCAATGTCATTTATTTCCACATGGTTAGAAGAGTTAGTGCAATTCACACTAATTGTCGCCAACTCACATATGATGTATTTCACCCGAGGTTAAGCTTTTAAGATTCTTCGAGATGATAGGAGCAGGCCGACTTCTGATTACGGGGAATCCACTCAGTCCGGTGATCTTGTATACTATGTTGTCATTCACAAGATTTTAGAAGTTCATTATCAGGGATTGCTGGACATGAGATGTGTTGCATTCTTATAGGATTTGTACGATCCATTAGATGGAAGTCGTGTGCGACACAACCAATTTGGTGTTACATAAGTACATGGCAGAAGGCGACTCCAGAAATACGATTTATTCATCCTTGATTCACAAGCATACCAGGTTAGTTTCATCAAATATTTTTTTAAAAGATACAATTAATTTCTCATTTATATGACATTTGTAAATATTTAATTTTTATGGTTTAGGTATGCTACATTTCCTATCCTTGAGTGAAAAACAAGCAAGACTCATGGATTACAATGACATCAATTAACCTGAGAGAAGGGTTTATGAGTTATCTGATAATGATCTTTTGCAACAACATACTGTTGGTTTTGCTTCCATTGATCATTCCCTCGAAGTCGAGCTCGTAGTTGACTTCACTCTAGATGCGGACGGTCGGATATTTGAGGAATCAGAGGAAGAAATTGACGAATTTGGGGAAGAATCAGATACGGTGTCATCAGATTATTCATCAGGTGAATATTATTTTGAATATATATCTAATAGAGTTTTACATGTTCTTTTACTTTTAGAGTTACAAAATTCATGCTTCATGCAAAGGAACCTTCCTGTTGGAGCATGGAAAGTTATTGAGAATTTCTCATTAGCTCCAACATCTTGCCAAACAGGTATACGAGTCATGTTTACAAAATGAATTTCACGTCATCCACGTCTATCACACGTTCTTTGAAAAAAACAGATGATCTATTTTAATCATTAACCAGTTTTGATCAGATTTTACAACATACTCCCAATCGTAATTTCTTGATTGGTAACTTTTATGTTTACTTTATATTATTTATATTTCTTATTTTAATCTATTATGGAAGTTAGAATTTTATTTAGTTGAAGAAAGTATATTAAATTTGCAGATGTTATTGGTCAAGTCGTCGATATGGGTAAAATTCAAACTATTAAAGTTGTTGGCAAAGATAGAAAAAAAGTTGAGCTCCAATTGCGAGATTCTTAGTAAGTTTTATCAGTTTATTTTTTAAGTTGATCATTACTTGAAAAATGAGAAAATAGAGATAACAGTTTAAATTCATGGTATAGGGATGAGCGTTTGGTCTATTGTTTACAGAGAAGATTTGTTGAACAAATACGCTATGCGTGTGATGGTGGTGATGATGAGATGGTTATTTGCTTACTAAAGTTTTGCAAAAATCAACATCTATAAAGATATGAGGATCTAACCAAATATTATTGATATTCGAATTATGTCAAGAAGAAGAGCAGTGAAAAACATGTATCCTAATATTTGCAAGAGAACTTCAGATCACGAATGCTAGTGATTCCTCCGGATTGCTGATTAACGCAAAATTAGCTGAAGTTAATGATTTTAAGAGAAACTTATAATGTTTTATCTTAACTTAATAATATATTTTATCTGTCTAGTATAATAATTATAAACTAATTTAATTGCATTCGTTTATTAGTTTACCGGTAGACGGACTTGTTCTGACTATCCTTGATCCTAATGAAGTAGTTTTTATATCTAGGAACAACGAGATTGATTGGGATTTGCTTCCTATGAGCTGGTAGGGCTGAGATAGTTCTGGCTGCACTTAATTATTCCTATATTTGGGATCACTGCAAAGTGTCGAAGCTCACCAAGAACATGCGACCTTTTTCGAACAATCTGTCTGAACTTAAAAGAGGGACACTTTTTTTACTTAAAAAAAACCCTTTCTCTACCATGGTAATAGAGATTCCAGAAGAGTTTCTTATTACCTCCAGGAGCCAATTGAAGCTATCAGCAAAGAAGAATATAGAGATACTGCTTCCTTACAAGAGGATTAGGATCCTAAGTTTTTCCTGGAAAGAGCTATTCTAAGTCCTACAAATGGTGATGTCAATATGATTAATGATCACATGCTGGATAAACTATCAAGTTTGTCTTCAAAGTTGGTTTAATATCATCTATTCTGTAAGTTTTTAATGAATATTGGTTTCTGAGTCATTTGTTTAATATAATAGGAGAGAAATGGATTTACCTATGTGTGATTATATTGATCCTACCGATATAAGCTCAATTACTAATGAAGCTCTATGACATGATTTTCTAAACCAAATTAAGGCATCTGGATTACCCAACCATAGTTTAAGACTAAAGATTGGTTGTCCAATTATGTTGTTAAGGAACATTGATCCTATGAGAGGGTTAATGAATGGTACTAGATTTCAAATTACTCAGATGGCAGATTTTATGGTGAAAGCTAGAGTTATAACTGGTAAAAATATTGATGTTAAAGTTTTAATACCTAGATTGTTGATAACACCATCAGATCTCAGACTACCTTTCAAGATGTGTAGAAGATAGTTTCCACTTTCTGTTGCATTTGCGACAACAATCAATAAGAGTCAAGAGCAATCACTATCTCAGGTTTGGCTCTTTTTACCTAGGCAAGTGTTTTTACCACGAACAACTCTATGTCGCTATATCTAGAGTTACATCTAAAAAAAGTTTGAAAGTTCTAATCATTGACAAAGAAAGAAAGCCACAAAAGAAAACCATGAACATTGTGTTCAAAGAGATTTTTCAAAAGCTCTGATTTGTTGCGGTTTATGAATCAGTATATGAAGATCTATGTGGTAACACTTTTTACACTTCCTTTGCTTGTTTTAGATTTCTTTAAATTTTTAAACCAGAACCTACTTATTCTGGTTTTGTTTCAGGAATCTTATTCATTTCTAAGAGTTTAAGATCTACACTCTTGGAACTCTGTTTTTTAAACAATAAATTTCTTAACTATGTTAAACACGAATCCATAGAGACTGCTTTACTTTCCCATTCAGATTCTATATAAGTATTCAATTAATTTATGGATAAATACATTTATATGTGTAACGATCCGGGCACGACCCATTTGAATAAATTTAAATGAATTGATTTGGCTACCTATATCATCAAAGTGCACTTACCTTTTCCGGTCACTTACCCTGAGAGAACTCTAGAGTTAAGCGTGCTTATGCTGTAGTAGGACTAAGATGGGTGACCTTCCGAGAAATCCTCTGCGGAACCGTGTTAGTGAGGCCAAAACACGGAAAAAGGTCACGTAGTGATTGCAGGGACAAGTAAATCAGTCGGTCGGGCCATTGAAAAAAATAGCGCACAGGCAGTCGGACAGGGGCGGGGGCCCACAGCCCGTGAGAGGTGTGGGGGCACGCTGGTATGGACGGTTGGGGCGTTACAATATGGTCTTCAACAAAATGTTTATACAATGATTTAGTAATGCTGACCTTTATATTAAGACTAGAAAGAAAACTCTATTTGATGTCGTATTGGATTTCTCGTTTGTTTTTATTTTCTTGTGAATTTCAACATAAAATCTGACCTGCAAATTTGTAAAAAGGAAAGATTTTATTATGTGGCAAAATAGACAATGTATCATGTTATAATTTCTGATTAACATTAGAAGAATAACTAATGCTAATATGTTAAACATATGATTCATGTATTTATACTGAAAACTAAGTTGATGTGTGGACGAACAACAGTAATATTGCATGTTCTCTTGGTCAAACTTTTCAGATACTTTGTTGGAAAGGGCGAAAAGATGAGTTGTTGCTTGAAAATAATCCTCATAGGTTTGATAATCTTTCTTTGTATGATTTGAGTAACTCTTAGTTGAGGATTTGTTATGTATTTCTAATCGGTGACCCATTCATTTTGTTTTGGAAATGGTCGAGTATATTCCTAATTATATGATATTAATTCGTAATTATATGATATTAGTCTGTTTCTTTTCAGAATATCGAGTATATTCAATGAAAATCGAATTTGGTTGTATGAAACGAATTTGCTAATACCAACTCAAACCTCATATTAAATCTACCCTCCTTCAGACTTCATATGAAGTCTGAAATTACGCTTCCTTTTTAGACATCTTTAGTAGACTTCCCTCGGAGACTTCGTGAGTAGACTTGTCTCGGAGACTTCGTGAGTAGACTTCTCTTGGAGACTTCGTGAGTGGCTTATGCTTCTTTCTTATTTGTAACTTCAACTTGTGCTTTTTCTGATTCCTGTTTCTATTGGATTCATATCTCTGCAGAATGGAGACGCCACAATTTCCACTAAGAATGTTCACAAAAGGCGATGAGCCCTAGCCGACCAAGAGCATAGGCTACTACAGCGGCGATGCAAGACTGGTTAATGCACTAGCCGAAGCTCTAAGTGAAGACGAGTCGGCAGAGCTCTGTGATTCGAGACTAGGTGTGTGTTTGAAGTTCTATTTGGATGGGCTTCAAGGCTGGTACATTATATGCTCAGTTTTCAGCTAGTCGTCGACAAGAAGTATGAGATCTGGAGTCTCATTGGTGTAAATCTTATAAGATTCTCGTTGCATGAGTTTGAATTTCTCACTGGATTGAATTATGAGTATGTTGAGGATCTGGAACAGCCGGTGGTCGAGGTTATAATGAGATGAAAGAATTATGGGAGCGTCTTGGAGTGGATGTCGAGCTGGGTCCAAGTACTGATGATATAATAGCAGCATGCAAGATATGTGAATCATGGTCTCAGGAGGATCAGATTAGGTTGGATTTTCTTGGCATCTATGTTGTTTTCATTGAAGCACGCAAAAGCACAACAGTCACGCGGGTTAACCTGGCTAGGTTAGTGATGGACTTGGAGGCATTTGAGAACTACCCATGGGGAGGAGTAGTCTTTAAGGTCTTGATAGAGTCGGTGAAGGAAAGAGATTTGACGAAGAGCTATTACCTCGATGGGTTTGTGCAAGCTCTGCAAGTATGGGTGTACAATAGTCTGCCGGATTTCGCAGCTGGTTATGCAGAACATTTTCCAAATAACCCAAATCCACCGTTGATGGCGTACAAAGGATCCAGAGGCCGAAAATATGTCAGAGAGGCTATGTTGAAACAGGTAACTTCATGGTGACATCTTAGTTTCTTGCTTCTGTTTGATCGAATTCTCTGTACCATGTTTGATGTGGATTGTTTTGTTATATGTAGGTCCGTATAAACAATTGCGTCGTCAAGGAATATGAAGACATGTTCCCATTGTGGGATGATGTGAGGGTAGAAAATATTGTGAAAGCAATATTTGGACAGTTTAGTGAAGGTCCCTGGAGGTGGAATAAGAAGCATTGGCGGGATGTGGGTTTGAAGGTCTCAAACAATGTGAAGTCTGAGGCAACTGTTGATAATAAAAGAAGCCTCGATTCGGATGATGAAACTCGTAAAAGGTGTAGGAATGTTTTGTACCTATCAATGGAATTGTCAAATGTAGGTTTTGGTAATTTTGTAACTTTGTAACATTGATAACATATCATTGGAGAGGATGAAGAAGTGCATAGCAGGTTACATGTTCAGTAACAATACAAGTGCATAACAAGTTACAGGTTCAGTAAAGGAAAAACAATACAAGTGCATAACAGAATCGCTTAGCAGATATTAGACAGCAGACTTCTACTGAAGTCATCTCGTGTAGACTTCAAATGAAGTCACCTTGTGTACCTTACAATTCCTCACCATCTTTCCATACCTATTGATAAAACCAATGAACCTCACAATTCATCAACAAGGTAGACAATGAATTATGAAACATAATTCCAAAGACAAAAATATAACTTTAGAGATTCTTGCACATTTCCCTCGAGTATGGCCTGGTTGCTTCCATTTTGTACAATTGTAATGCTTGTTCATCTTCCTCGGCATGTCACGTTTCCTTCTTGAGATTTCTAGCCATGTTTGCCACCTCAACTTCTTTTGTCTACCAAGCTGACGCTTAACTTCTGGAGGAAGAACTTGAACTGTCACATCTCGAGCATGAGTATTGGGATTTCTGGAATAAATATTCTGCGAATAAGTTGCATATAGATAGTCCTTCGCATAGGCAGGATATACAAGCGTAGCCACATGCAATTGCGCCTCTGCTGCAGCTGCAATAGCATGTGAGCAAGTTATTTTCTCAACATCAAAGACACCACATCTACACTTATTATGTTCCAAATCAACAACCCAATCTCTTAATCCTCCTCTCACATGGTATCGCCAACCATCTATGCGTTCCACTTTCATATTATCTGCATAATGCTCACGAACCGCCAACAAATATTCAACTCCCAGAGAATGGCGAGTAGTGAGACTCAAAGCATCCTCTCGCCAAAATGGGTCATCTCCATCCAGATTTAGGCTAATTTTTTAAACTCATCTGGATGAAAATGATGACTTCTGAAATAATATTTTTTAATATATATATATATATATATAATTTAATATGAAATAATTTATCTTAAATCATTGGGATGAAAAAAATAACCAAGAATCTGAACAACCAATAAAAACACAACACATATCATTATCTATATATTAATATCTCACATATTTTTTGTTCAATTAAAACGTGCCATGTGGCAAGTACATTCCACACTTTAGTTGATTTAAATTAACAAGTTGAATGAATTCAACATTATTTTCTCTACCTCTGTTTTAACTCTATATTTAACACATCACTGTACTTATTAAATTATTGATTTTTGTTTTTTCAACTAGTCATTGTAAGTAGTCTAAGTAGTCTTAGATGTATTTATTCACCTAGTGCATATGTCACATAAGTTTTCCCGGTTATATCGAAGACGGTAATTTTGAGATTTGCCACATTTTACATATAAATGTATCCATAATATAATAATTTAAATTTTAATTAAAAATTCAATTTAAAAATTTGGTGTTAAAGAAACATGATAAAATATAAAAATTATTGCGCATAATAATAACATAATTTCAAACAATTAATAAAATTATATATTTAATGCAGCAGAGCCAGCCATTAAAGGAGGACATATAACCTTCAACTACACAAATGTATAATCAAAAAGGAGGTTTTAACCATCAACTCCATAAATATAATTAATGAAGAACCTACCACTCCATAAATATTACATATTAATGATAATTATCGATTGAAATTAAATTAAAATATATAAAAATTAAAAAAAATTAAAATAATATTTGTTTTGTTTTTATTTTATATTTTTAATTAGTTTTTTTGCAAATAAAAAACATTATTACTAAAACTTATAAAATTACGAAAAACTTGAAATGCAATACAATACACTGATAAGCACATGACACAACTAATAAATTACCCATAACTTAATTACTAAAATACAATAAATTCAACTTACAAACAATAAAACTTTTAATCACACATAGAGAATTAAAAATCTATTTAATCACGGAACATTCTGAATTTTACACATATGTGTTTGACTAGATCTTTTTTGAATCACACAACTTAGATCTAGCATGCATATGATTCGCAAATGCAAGTACCACCTCGGTCGAGAATGGTTTGGGTGTACTAGACCCATTGACTTCAGGCATATGTATATCGCTCCTCCTTAACAATCATATTATGCAATAATACTGATACAAGACTTTTTAGCCTTGCAAGCAATTCCTCAATTGCTCATGTCATTGCAATACTTGAGGTTATCAATCCATCTTGGGAGATTGGTTGCACTAAGAATACAAAGTCTTGTCTAAGCTAAGCTAAAATGGATAAATTCAAGTTACAAATTATTATTAATAGCAAGCTACAACTTGAATGAACACTACTTAAGCAATAGCTAAGAAACTAAACCTTAATTGAAGCTAATCAAGAAACTAAGCAAGGATTACTACTAAGCAAGATTATCAATTATACTAAATCGAAACCTAGGGATGGAATCATTGATTTGGGAATTTAAGGGAACATTCTTGCAATCATTTAAGCTACTAATCAAGCAAACTCTATACCTAGAACTCTTAATCAAGATAAGACCATGATGTGTGGCTCAAATCCCTTTGTTAATTACCCTAATGAACTAATGATGTGTTAGCATTATGATAATCAACAAGCATTAATAACAAGTCTAAATGGTATGATAAACACTCTAAACATCTAATATCTTAGGCTAGAATATGTAAATCTCTTATTAAGTTGGTTCAAGCATTCCATCAAACACTTGGTGGGTGGATGAAATGCCTAAGATCCCAAAATGGCAAATATTAGCCATTTGGCATTAAGAACTACTTAATAAGAAGAGATTAGGAAGAATCTATCCTAGATTGCAAGATTGAACCAATAAAATTCTCTAAATCTAACCCATCCCTAAATTCCTATGGAAACTACTCACTAATCATGTTTAAGCCCATCAAATCAAAGAGAGAAGATAAGCAAAACATGATTAGAGAAGAAATAAACAAGAAATCTAAAAGGGATATTGCATTAACTCAAAATCCAAAGCATAAAACAAAGTATATGCCCAAAGTGGCTAAAAGTTTAGACTAAGAACCAAGAGAAAAAGACTTAGAACAAAAATTAGGTCTAAAGAGTATTTATAGGGGGACTCATGAAAATGAAGAAAAAGAGTTCGTCTGGGGTTGGATCGACGTGCTCGTCGATCTGTTTCATCGATCCAACGCCCAAAATAAAACGGATCGACGACTCGTCGATATTCTTCGTCGATCCGTGCTCTTGGTCGTGGCTTCTGGTTCGGCGTGGTACGTCGATCTGGCTCACCGATCTGTGCTCCTGGAATTATGGATCGACGAGCTTCACCGATCCATCTCGTCGATCCGTGCTCCTGACATTATGGATCGACGAGGCAACGTCGATCTGGCTCACCGATCTGTGCCCCTGGAATTATGGATCGACGAGCTTCACCGATCCATCTCGTCGATCTGCTGCCAGAAGCCTTCTTCTTCATCCTTTTGTTGCTTCTTGTCCCTCCAAGTGACATGCATCATTCTCCAAGTGCATCCTCAACTCCCAAGCGTCCTTTTCACCTAATAAGGTCCCAAAACATGCAAAGAACATGCAAAACATGCAAGAACCNCAAAACATGATTAGAGAAGAAATAAACAAGAAATCTAAAAGGGATATTGCATTAACTCAAAATCCAAAGCATAAAACAAAGTATATGCCCAAAGTGGCTAAAAGTTTAGACTAAGAACCAAGAGAAAAAGACTTAGAACAAAAATTAGGTCTAAAGAGTATTTATAGGGGGACTCATGAAAATGAAGAAAAAGAGTTCGTCTGGGGTTGGATCGACGTGCTCGTCGATCTGTTTCATCGATCCAACGCCCAAAATAAAACGGATCGACGACTCGTCGATATTCTTCGTCGATCCGTGCTCTTGGTCGTGGCTTCTGGTTCGGCGTGGTACGTCGATCTGGCTCACCGATCTGTGCTCCTGGAATTATGGATCGACGAGCTTCACCGATCCATCTCGTCGATCCGTGCTCCTGACATTATGGATCGACGAGGCAACGTCGATCTGGCTCACCGATCTGTGCCCCTGGAATTATGGATCGACGAGCTTCACCGATCCATCTCGTCGATCTGCTGCCAGAAGCCTTCTTCTTCATCCTTTTGTTGCTTCTTGTCCCTCCAAGTGACATGCATCATTCTCCAAGTGCATCCTCAACTCCCAAGCGTCCTTTTCACCTAATAAGATCCCAAAACATGCAAAGAACATGCAAAACATGCAAGAACCATGCAAGAACACTCTAGGACTCTAAATGATCAAATGCAACACTATAATGCTATATTAGTCTCTAAAATGATGATAAGTCTACACTATATGGATGCTAAAATGATGCAAAATATACACTTATCAAATACATGACCTCAGATAATAGCCAAAACAGCTATGTCCCATATGCGAGTTGGTTCGCGAATAATTTTAAATCGAGCCTGCAACACTCCAAATGCACATTCGATGTTCTTCTGACACCTCTCCTAGTATTGTGAAAATAACTTGTTTAGTTCACTCTGAGGAAGTCCAACTGATTTGACGAAAGTTGGATAAGATGGACATATATTGTCAGCTAAATAGTATGTCATATCATATGCACGTTGGTTCACGAAAAAACTCACTCTTGGAGTATTTTTCTGTTAAACATCATTAAATATTGGTGAACGGTCTACAACGTGTATATCGTTCAATGTGCCCGAACATACAAAAAAGGCATGCCAGATCCATAGATCATGAGATGCAACTGCTTCAAAAATAACAGTGGTGGTTAGCTTATCTTCTCGAGTAAATTGTCATTCCCACGTTGTAGGAAAATTTTTCATTCCTAATCAATACTCCCAATAATCTCTGGGAACCCCCACATTTTACTAACATGCATAATTCTTTGCAGGTCATCTTGAGTTGGAGCTCTAAGAAACACTTGCTCATACAATTATATGATTCTTTTACAGAATCTACGCAAGCACTCTAATGTTGTAATACCTCCTATTTTGATGTATTCATCGACCACGCCAGATGCTACACCATATGCTAACATTTGCATGGGCGTTGTACATTTTTCTAATGGAGATATACATTCTTTATTGGCTGCATCAACTTGTTGTATGAAGTAGTTATCACTGTTTGATAGATCTCCACGATCCGAATCAAATCATGTTTTCGCATTCGTAATCGCCGATGAAATATTTCATCATCATATGTAGGTTGATTGGAAAAGTAGTTGTCAATCAGTCTTTGATTTGCCGCTACATGATCTCTCTTGAAGTATTTTCTCTTGCTACGAGGTGCATAGTCTTCCTCTATTTTGTTTCGACGCTCCCTTAACTGGTTGACGATACACCTTTCTTCAATTTCAGACTACTTTTTGTAAGCTTCAATATCAAAAGGAAATTATGATGGATCCATTAATATTTTTTTAGTAAGATGAGATTTGTAGTATTTGTACATCAATGAAAGAATGAGTCCCTATTTATTAGAAATTTAGTGCTTGAAATCGCCGGACTCCAAACAAAAATTAAATTGACTTACTTAATAATAAAGATTAGATTCTCCCATTAAAAGCCAATGGATTATATTGACGAAAAAATCATGGATTACAGACAAAATAACATTATTAAAGCAGAAAGTGACAAAATATAAAGTGACAAAATACATACATACATTTAACCAGCACTAAAGCAAAAAGTGACAAAGAAACATTAAAGCAGACGTGACAAACTACAAACTCACACTTGACAACAATTAATTTCCAAATATATAATGGCTCAACTTTTCCAACAGCTCTTTGCTCTTGTCATTGAGATGCTCCTTTTCAGTTAGCTTCATAAATATTTTCATCTTCTTAGCATAAGTTCTTTCTTTCATCAATTGGTTTGCCTTTTCTTGTCGCATGACTATTTTGTCTAATAGTTCCATCTCTTGCTCCTTGAATTGTCTGAATTCATTCCACTATTCGTTAACCACTTCCAAAGCTGCACCCTTACCTTTCTTTTTACATTTTTGTAGATGTATCCCTCCCCGTTGGACAAGCACTAGATCCTACAGAGTTGGAGTCACTAGCATCACTCTCGTGGGCTCTCTTAGATCCACTGCTTCCAGACCCAATAATTTTTCATACATGGCTACCATAACGTGGTTGATCACAGACAGCGAGATATTCCTTCATTAAATTAAAATTTTCATTAGTAGCACTTGAATATAGTTCATGCGCTTTCGCCAATACATCTTGCTCCGACCATCCGCTTTGTTGCATACGCTTAACGTTATCGTAAGCGCCAAACCATATGCCCAATGTTTTGTTAACGTAGTTGTTATAATTTCTGCAAGAAACTCCATCACGCGAAGTTTCAAATGAGCAATGCTCATTACAATGCTCAACAATTTTACTCTAATATGATTTACCTTATTGGTTTCTGCCGACAATACTGTATGTTCGATATTTAATCCAACCACTCAGTAGTACCAAATTTTGCTTAGTAGTCCATTTGGGGCTTTTCTGGCGAGTATGAGTTGAATCTTCTTCATTTGGAGATGCTTCATTAACACCGCTCATACCACCAAGAGCCATTTGTATAAAAAATTAGGAAAATCAATTGCTCCAACATTCAGAACAATTTCATAACATGTTGGAGTAGAAGAAAAAGAGGATGCTCGAGATAAATATGGCATCATCGATCCATAATATGAACGATAGTTTGGACCACTTACGGCATGAAAAAACTTGGACGAAACCATAATTTGGTATATTTTTGAGGTGGGTTGAAAGATTGCTTTTAAATTGATAATTGTTGGGATTTGGGTAGTTAAAAGGGTAATTCGTAGAATTTTGATTGTTAAAAAATTTATTATTAGGATCTATTTCACTAAAAATATGTTGAAAGACGGGTTTTTTTTAACATTTCAAAGCTCACTATAAAAAAAAAACTTACCAGAAATTTATCCTTAACAAACAAGACCACATGATTCTCATATTCAAAGTCTATTGCTTTATGTTGTTTAGATCTATTTTTTGCTAAAGATGTTTTTAGGTTCAAAAAAGAAAAAACAAGACCACGACAAGCGACTTTACATTCCACTAAAATACCACCCATTCATAATTACACAAATAATGTGGGGCTGTTCGTTTCTCTATCCAGATGATCTATTTGGATGTAGATGACTCATGATGAAACAAACAACACAAAAACAAAATGAGATCATCTCCATTTCTAATTTTTTTTACTCATCTGGATGAAAATGATAACTTTTGATATAAAAACTTTTTAATATATACTTAATTTAGTATGAAATAATTGATTTTAAATCATTGTGATGAAAAAATAATCAAGAATCTGAACAACCAATAAAAACACAACACATCATTATCTATATATAAATATCTCACAAATTTTTTTGTTCAATTAAAATGCGCCATGTGCCAAGTACATTCCACACTTTAGTTGATTTAAATTAATAAGTTGAATGAATTCAACATTATTTTCTCTACCTTAGTTTTAACTCTATATTCAACACATCACTGTACGTATTAAATTGTTGATTTTTTTTTTCAACTGCGTCATTGTAAGTAGTTTAAGTAGTCTTAGATATTATTAAAGCAAAAATATTACTAGCATCACTCTCGTGGGCTCTCTTAGATCCACGGCTTCCAGACCCAATATTTTCTCATAGGTGACTACCATAACGTAGTTGATCACAGACAGCGTGATATTCCTTCATTAAATTAAAATTTTCATTAGTAGCACTTGAATATAGTTCATGCGCTTTCGCCAATACATCATGCTCAGACCACCCGCTTTGTAGCATACGCTTAACATTATCGTAAGCGCCAACCCATTTTCCCTATATTTTTTTTCACGTAGTTGTAATGATTTCTGCATGAAACTCCATCACGCGGAGTTTCAAATGAGCAATGCCCATTACAATTCTCAGAAATTTTACACTAATATGATTTACCTTTTTGGTTTCTGCCGACAATACTATCTGTTCCATATTTAATACAGCCACTCAGTAGCACCAAATTTTTCTTAGTGGTCCATTTGGGGCTTTTCCAGCGAGTATGAGTTGAATCTTCTTCATTTGGAGATGTTTTATTAACACCGCTCATACCACCATGAGCCATTTGTGTAAAAAAATCAGGAAAATCAGTTGCTCCAACATTGTTCCGAGTAGAAAAATAAGAAGATGCTTGAGATAAATATGGCATCATCGATCCATAATATGAACGATAGTTTGGACCACTTACGGCATGAAAAAGTTTGGACGAAACCATAATTTGATATATTTTTGGGGTGGGTTGAAAGATTTGTTTTAAAATTGATAATTATTGGGATTTGGGAGTTAAAAGGGTACTTAGTAGAATTTTGAGTGTTAAAAGGGTTATTGTTGGGATCCATTTCACTAAAATTATGTTGAAAGACGGGGGTTTTTTAGTATTTCAAAGCTCACTATAAGAAATTTATCCGTAACAAACAAGACCACATGATTCTCATATTCAAAGTCTACTGCTTTATGTTTTTTAGGTGTGTTTTTGGCAAAAGATGTTTTTAGATGCAAAAAAGAAAAAAAACAAGACCACGACTAGCGGCTCTACATTCCACTAAAAGACCACCCATTCATAATTCCACAAATAATGTGAGGCTGTTCGTTTTCTATCCAGATGATCTATCTTGACGGAGATAACTCATGATGAAAGGAACAACACCAAAAATAAAATGGTATCATCTCCATCTAGATTTAGGTTAATTTTTTAAACTCATCTGGATGAAAATGATGGCTTTTGATATAACTTTTTAATATATATTTAATTTAGTATGAAATAATTGATTTTAAATCATTGGGATGAAAAAAATAAACAAGAATCTGAACAACTAATAAAAACACAACACATATCATTATCTATATATTAATATCTCACATATTTGTTTGTTCAATTAAAATGCGTCATGTGGCAAGTACATTCTACACTTTAGGTTATTCAAATCAACGAGTTGAATGAATTCAACATTATTTTCTCTTCCTTAATTTTAACTCTATATTCAACACATCACTGTACGCATTAAATTGTTGATTGTTTTTCAACTGAGTCATTGTAAGTAGTCTAAGTAGTCTTAGATGTATTTTTGCACCTACTGCTCATGACACATAATTTTTCCCGGTTATATCGAAGGCAGTAATTTTGAGATTTGCCAGATTTTACATATAGCTGTATCCATAATATAATAATTTATTAATCACAACATTAATTAAAAATTCAATTTAAATTTTTCGTTTTAAAGAAACAAGAGAAAATATTAAAATTATTGCGCATATTAATAACATAATTTCAAATAATTAATAAAATCATATATTTAATGCATCTGAGCCAGCCATTAAATGAGGAGACAGAACCTTCAACTACAAAAATATATGATCAAAGAGGAGGTATTAACCATCAACTCCATAAATATAATCAATGAGGAACCTACCACTCTATAAATATTACATATTAATGATAATTATCGATTGAAATTAAACTAAAAAATATATAAAAAATTAAAAAAATTAAAATAATATTTGTTTTGTATTTTATTTTATATTTTTAGTTGTTTTTTTCTTGCAAATAAAAAATATTATTACTAAAACTAATAAAATTACGAAATTTTTGAAATGCAATACAATACACTGATAAGCACACGACACAACTAATAAATTAAACATAACTTAATTAGTACAATACAATAAACTCAACTCACAAACAATAAAACTTTTAATCACACATAGAGAATTAAAAATCTATTTAATCATGTAACATTCTGAATTTTACAACTAAAGTTTTCGGTGTCTCCGTCGAACTTGTCGTCGCTCATCACCTTCTTCTTCCCCTCTTCCTTCTCTTTCACCTTCTTCTTCTTATTCTCTTCATTCATCACCTTCGTTTGATATTAAGGTACAAGATCTATGGATATGTACTGATTTCTCTAATAAAATTATTCACCATGGATTCAATAGCTTGGGTTTTATCACAATCACTCAATTCAATATTCAATTGGGACAATTTGTGGAAACTTGTGGATGCATATAAAGTATATTTGGTGGATGCATGGTTGTATGTAAGAACTAGATATGTGGATATGACCATATGGACGAGATATTGTGGTTGGACATGTGTATATCTATCAGAATAAGGTTTATAGTGAGCTCTGACAGCAATCGAAGCTGGATAAATTGGAGGAGATGGCTTAAGTGGACGAGGTTAGATGGACGGAAAAACACTTGCAGTGAGAGATGAGTTTGTTTCACATGTGTAGTACCTCAAAATGAAAGGGCGGTGTGATCAATTAGGTTATAATACTTCAGTTTCAAAGGCCATAATTATCTTCATCATGTATATATCAGTATACGCAGTTGCATTATAGATGATGCGTTTGGGATGTACTGATCTTGCATATTCATGTACAGTTTGTGTGGATACGACTGAGTGGACGCGTTTGTGTGGATATAATGTCCACGGAAACTTGTCCACCAAAACTTTTCCACCAATACATCAATACAAATGTGTCCATGCAAGATTATTAAGGTTTGTAAACTGTCTCCTGAACGAGTAGAGAAGATAAATAAATCAGCAGGAGACAATTTACAAACCTGATTCAGTGATTTAATAATCTTGCATGGAAACACTTAATTGGTTATAATATCTCTTCATGTATGTTCTCGCATGTATTATATGGATGAAGTGGGATGGATGGTGTTTGAGATGATGGGACATACATGATATTGTGAACACGATGTACTGTATTTCATGGATGGGCTTGTGTGGATTAAGTTGTATTGATGTTTGTGAGATGATGTAAAATGTATATGATATTTTGAATCCACTTTAACTCATTTGGATCAGATGATGCGATCCTCCAAGATCTTTACTCAAAGTTGGTTTGGATAATCCTTGATGTTCTATGGAAGCGGAAACTCCAAAGAAACAAGGCGGTGGAACTTCGGTAGATAGAAAACTCGTGGTAGCAATATTAGGTATATGAAACCTAACACCTCACACCAACAATTTGAGAACGAATTCTAACACTTCAGTCGATAGAATGGCCACACAAGTGTGATGAAGAACACTTGATAAACCGGTTTGATACCCTGGATATGACACACCAAGACAGATCGAAATTTCACAAGGAACAAAGAGAATCACTCTCCAAGGTTTTTTTAAAAAAAAGGGTTGTCTCTCAAAATGAGATTACATGAGTTTATAAAGAGAAAATGAGACTTGAAGAGTCAAGTCTAAGTTATTCTCGAAAACTAGACGGAAATTAAAGATAGATTGACCAAAAATGAATTTTAGGCTTCATTTTCGTCAACCAAAAAAGTGGCCTGTTTGCAGCCTGGCGGGTGCTCCAAACCGGCGGGTTTGTGCGAATTGGGGCCAGCCTGGAAGAATATGTTAGCCCGGCGGGTGCTCTAAACCGGCGGGTTTGTGCGAAAGTAGTATAACCTCAATGTTTTGCACTTTTTCTCCCACATTGCTTTCTTTGCCCATAACTTCTTGGATTAGTCCATTAAGTGCATTCCTTAACTTCTTAACTCTCGCCCGAGTCATTGGTCCTTCAGGTACAAGCATTGAATCCTCAGGTTCAGGCTCTGCTTCCACTTGATTATCCTTGTTGCATTCCATGATCACATCACCAGATGTGGATTGGTTCGTGTTTGTTTGGACCACAACGAACATAGAAGATCAAAAAATTAGCAAAAGACATAGTTTCCAAGCCTGGTTTGATAATTTTCTAATCTTAAATGGTCATGAACATGTTTGTGTGGATACATTTATGTGTACGTATTTGTGTGGACGCATTTGAGAAGATTAAGACATGTTTGCATTATTCAAAAGAATCTTCTTAGTTCTCACATATACAAATTTCATCCAACAATTTGTGACATGTTTGCTTGGACCAAAATCTTCATTCGTTTCACTCTATCTTTGCTCTAATCCATGAGATTTATCTCATAGTGTCCTCTTTCACTTGAGAAGATCTAAAAACCATAATACACAAAGATTAGATGAGAAATGCATCAAACAATGTTAAGAAGAACTAAAAAATAGGTAAATCAGTAATCACAATCAACCACCACTATTGCATCATTCATTTTACAATATCATTCAAGAGTCTTGTGGACAACCTATGATGGACAGGTTTTACATTGATATGTTTTACATGGATATGTTTCCATGGACAATAATTTAAACATTTGTTTGATATGGACACTGATATACTCATATTTTCCATATATTTATCATGCATTTAAAATAAGTTTTCATCCATATTTCATTCATAACTAAGTATAAACATAGTTTTGATCATTTATAGGATTTAAAACATTTGCATTAGCATTAGCATTTTCTTTTGTATATATGCATCATTTCAGGTTATTCTATGGATTTGGCGACAATGTGGAAGCTGGAACTCAACAAGAAGTGAAAATGAAACTTAGCAGAAGCTGGAAACATAAGAGGATGAGCTAGGACCAAGTAGATAAGAGTAAGAAGCAAACATATGTCGTATGACTTGCTGTACCGAGATGTTGCAACCGATTCAAGTCCATGCCACCTAAAGCGACTTAAAGATCAGACCCTACAAAGACTTTCCATTCTGATTCAGCCTCCGAGAGCTTCATAACAATCATCGAAAATTGAGTTACCTTTCGTGCAGAGGTTGTTTCAAGCCATTATGGTTAGTGGTTCAGAAGATACGGCTATTTAAGTAACAACATGTCCGTCTGCAAGTTTGGCGACCAATTTCGTGAACTGAAACCTCAGCTCGGATGAAGGGTTTTCATTGTGATTTAACCTCGACAGTCTTCATGAAAATCTTAGAAAATTGTGTTATCTTTCACTTGGAGGCTAGACCTAGAAAATTCCAACTTGTCCAAAAAGGTGTTTATGCTTTAGTAAAAGTAGGACTAAATAATTATAACTTGTCCCTTGCCCCTTGCCCCTTGGCCTCTCTGTAAAGGCCAAGAACCATGTTTAAAACTCTATATAAGGAGTGTTTGTGTGCTTGTAATATTCATTCAGTTTTTAATCAAGTCTTCTTCATTTTCTAGGTCTAGCCTCCATTTTCTCTCCATAGTTGTACTTTTAAGTTTTTTTGGTTTGTAACTTGAATCTTGGATTTTTATTTTAAGTATTTCGTTTTTCTTAGCCTAAATCCTTCTTCTCTATCTTAAACCTAACATGTCAGGCTTCTCTAAACCAATGTTTAATAGGGGCTTGAATATGATTAGTGAGTAAATCACCAAGGTTTGAGGTTGGGGTGATTAGGGAGGTTCTTAGGGTTTAAGCTTGGGTTTTTCTTGTTCTTCATCTCATTCTCTTCTTGGATTTGGTGGGTTCAAAGCCTAGAGATGCTTGAGAAAGATCTCTTTGATTCTAGAGATTTCTTTATCTCAAAAAGACTTAGGAAATCCCATAAACCCAAATCCAAGAGACTAGCTCATCCTTTCCCACACACCATGGATGTTTAGGGAGCTAGTTAGGCCATTTTTTTAGATCTTTGCTTTATGTTATTCAGCCTATCTTTCCACCATACACCATGAGTTAGGATGAAAGGTTGAAGAAATGATTTTTACCAAAAACCATGGAAAAATCTAGCTTTTGTTTCTTAAGGACTAGATATATCTCATTAGAAATGTGTAGATCTATTTTTATAAAACCCAAGCCTTGAATCTATTTATAGTATTTGAATTTTTAAAGTCATCATCTTTTAAATTTAAAGTCTAAATCTCGTTCTAGCTTGTTAAAAATCACCTAGTTTGCTTATTATTTGCTTAGAGTGTCTTAATTCGAAATGTTGTGTTCTTTACTGTTTTATAGTTTTTAAAATTGCTTAGAGTGTCATTCTATAACCTAGTAGTCATTTAGAGGTCGTTAGATTTTTATAATTAGTTTTTAAAATTCATCTTAGATTGCTAGAAATTGCCCAGTTGGTCTATCTTTAGCATTTGGATTTTTAAAACCAGTATATCGGTCATTTAAATTCCTAGAAGTCTTCTAGCAGTTAGTTAACCCTTCACTAGGATTGTTAAAATTGTTTAGCTGGTCATTAGGTTGTCCCAAGTAGTTTTTATAATTTTATTCCTCCATTTAACTCGGATTTCACTTAGATTTACTTTGAGCTCTTGCATTCTTGGTAGCTTTCAACACCTAAGCTGGTTTGACACCTAAAGTATTACAATGACAATATGAGGCTTTAGGATTGATTAGAAACCTGAAAAAGATCTCTTATCAGACACATAATTAAAAATAAAATTGAAAAATAAACAGTAGAAACATTTCTCCTTCTTCATTCAATTCTCAATTAGATAATAACTTTACTTAGACAATTGTTAGTTAGCCATCAGAGGATTTTTTAAATGTCTCTGTTTTGATACTCCGAAAGCCACGAGTTCTTGTTTATTGTTGGGGTTTGTACGCCGCTTCAGTGGTTGAATCTCTCAACCCATCCACATGTAGTTATCCATGAACATATGTCCATCGATGATTGTCTAATGCATCTCGAACACATGAACCCTATCGATGATAAGCGCAAGTCGAAGCCTTATGTCGCTAGACATATCATACTGTTTAAATCTTATGGATACAATTATATAAAACCCCTAGAATGATAGTGATGTTAATTATCATAGAGACAATCAAATGGTGGAATTAGATCTTCCATTAGCTTCCTTTTCTCCTTTAGTTTCCTACCCAATAAAGTTCAGTGGACCAAGCAATCCAATTTCGTTTTGTGTGCTTAAAGCTGTCAACAATAACAAACAAACAAAAAAATCCAAAACCAATCTCAGTAAATCAAATCTTCAAAGAGATGAATCACAAAACGCAAATTCGAGTTTCAATGAGAAAAAAATTGATTTGTTACCTTTAAATCCAACCATGGGGCAATAGAGAACTAAATAATTGAAATTGGATCGGATTGATGCGCTTCTCGTTATAATCATCACCAACCCTCAATTAACCGGATCGATAGGCGTATCGTCGTCTAGCTAATAGATTTTTTGTCCTCACCGTAAAATAGGTGAGGTGAATGCAATAATCAAAGTTTAATTAGATGCTTGAAAAGAGAAATCAAGCATAAAAACTAGGCCTGGGAATTAGAACCGAACCGAATTGGCCGAACCGAAATTTTCGGTTCTCGGTTAGTTCGGTTTTAGTTTGAAAATTAGTTCGGTTCTCGGTTTGTTCGGTTCGGTTCCAAGAACCGAACAGTTAACCGATTTTTTTTTAACCAAACCATACCAAAATATACCGAATTAAACCGAACCGAAGAACCGAACTACCCGAAACTACCCGAAATATCCGAATTTACCCGATTTTATCCGAAGTTAACCGATTTTAACCGAATTTAAACCAAAATTTACAAAATTCGGTTAGTTTCGGATTTAAAAATTAATAATCGAACTATCCGAGAACCGAACTAACCGAACCGAATTATGTTTCGGTTAGTTTCGGCCAACTTTTCTGAATCCGAATTATCCGAAGAAGCGAACTACCCGATGCGAACTACCTGAAAAACCGAAGTCCTAGGCCTAATAAAAAACGATGGGGAGATTGAGAGAGAGGGAGGCGTTGAAGTCGTCGACGGGAAAATAGTAGTCTAGGGGTGTCAACAACACATCCATCTAGTTATTTTGGCCGTGGTAAACTCAAACCCAACCCGAACAAACCAATAACCGAACAAATCGAACCGAATAAGCCGGATGCCCAAGCCTACAAAATCGTTGGATGAAAAGTCATCAACTTCGTCAGAGCCTTTTTCATCTCTTCTGCAACCGTGATCCGTCGCGCCTTCCTACCTGCACGAAACTTTCCAGTTTCCACCACTCGCCGCCTGAGGATTACCGCCGACATCACTTCCACCGTATCGGGAACAGAGATCCTCCCATGGCGTTCGAAGGATTCCCTCCTCTAATCGCCGACCAGCTCCACTACTTACTCAATCACTCTCCTGATTCCATCAAGGTAACGTCATCACTGATTTCACGAGATTCAAGTTTCGATCCTCTCTTTAACGCTTCTCTATGGCCTTGTTCATCTCTCTGAATTCAGAAAATTAGGGTTTATTGGCCGTAATAGACTGATATTTTTTTTCCCTATGGTCGCATAACGATTTGTAGATCGAAAATGTCTGGTCCGGTAACAAATTGAATCCCAAGATCCTCGATCGGTTTACTTTGGTGATACCTTATTGTCTGGAAACGATCAAATGTAAGTGATTTACTTCCTCAATTACATGTTGTTGGTAACTACGCAACGTTTTTGTTCTAAGCAGATCTTGAGTTTCTTGTTCGTGTTGTGGCAGGGGATGTTATTTACAATTCAGAGTATGCAGTGTCTCCTCCAGATTTCATATTTGGGCCAGATGATGAAGGTTTTATGCCATGTAGCAGCACTAATGCACCTGATGATGGTCAGACATCATTATTATTGTCTGAGTGGAACAACCAGGACTCGACACTGTTACTTGTTCTCCTTCAAGGGTTGAGGTTGTTTCCTTTTAAAGCTTTATCGCCATGGTTTTTTTATTTTTTTAAACCCATGGTTCGATGACCTTCGAGTAGAACTCCCGTGATTTGTGCGTCTCAGTTATGGCAGCCCGAACAATTGGATTGGATTCTCTACAAACTTTTGAACATTCTCCGCGTCACTGACCATTCAAGGTACATCCTCAGCTTGTGTTCTCAAGAAATGAAATATCAGTGTGAATGATTAGAAGCTGCAGAAGATATTAGCTTTGGATTGGGCATCATTCTCAGCATCTGACTGTCATAAGAAAGTTCAGAAGTTTGTAGAGGAGAATCCAATTGGTCAGACTGTCATAAGATTCACAAAACATGGGAGTTCTACTCTAAGGTCATCGAATCATGGAATGATATCATTCAAGGGTTGAGGTTGTTTTCAGGTTTGTTCCTGGCTTAATCAAAATTTCTCTTTGATCAATTTACTGTTTAGGGATCAATATGTGGCCTACCAACAAAGGCGTGTTGGTCAAGTTGATGATGATCGCGTAAAGTTTGAGATAAGCACCGTTTTAACTCGCAAGGTATTATGCATGTCATAATTTTTACAAATCTTGTTTTTGTTTTGGAACTTTTTCCCTGGGAACACCATTTTAGAGAACTATTTTGTTGTTGTTGTGCAAAACCATTAGAACGTCTCGTCGTTATCAATATTTATGTTCTTCTTGTTCCCCCCATTCTCAGGGAATTGAGATGCAAATTACTTCAGGAGTTGACAAGGTATTTCTTGCTGTCAAGATTCTTGATCATATCTCTGTGAATTCGGCGCATTATATGCATTTGACTTTCTATTACCTTTACTTTTTAGTGTAGCCAGAGGAAGTCAAGTTTGCAGTACCTCTTGTGATGGATATGAACATAAACAAACTTGTGGTTGAGTGCCCTTGGAAGCATGAGCAGAAGATTTATCTTCAGGTTTTCTCTTTGTTCATTAAAAGACTCTTTTATCCTATCCATGTCTCTTTTCTAGTTGATAGCATCTTCTTGATAAATTGGTTATGGATGCAGGTAATATACCCGATTCTTCGAAAATATGAATCAGCAAGTTCGGCACCTCGTTTGAGATTAGTATCATCTTCTGATTTAAAAGCGCTATTCTCTGTCGAGGATGTTAAACTTCCTCCATGGATGGACGGGATGTAAGTTGCATGTGCACGCACAATTCGCTCTACCTGCAAACTATGCTTGTATTAATAGCTATATTGAAAACCCGTAAATTTCTATTTCAAAGGTGCTTGGCTGAATATCTTCCCCATCTCGAAGAAACCCTTGAGAGACAGGTCAGCTCAAGTAAATCTACTTACAGACACAAAAGTGTATTTAATTTGTGGGTATGAGGGCCTTATCAAGGTTACTTTCTAGATCCTGGAAGCTGTTTCTGCAATTGCTTTAAGGAGGAGTTTTGTCGAGGCACTGACTCTTTTTCTTGGAAGACCTCTTGAAGCTGATCCTGTAAGCATTTCTTGGCATATGTATAGAAAGATTTCCGAGCTTCTCAACATTTCTTATTTTGTTTTTCTTGCTAGACCTTTTGCCGTAAGGCTTCGTTCCTTTCTGCCTCAGGACCATTTCCTTTTGTTGTAAGTATTCTTCAGGCCTTCAATACAAAGTGATTATACCCAAGCTACGTCAAAGTGGATTTTGATTCATTTAGTTTTGATCATGTTTCAAAACATTTCTTCTAGAGAATTCTCATGTATCAAAGCTAATGGGTTTTTGGCTTTTGATGTAGGTTCACTTCTTCTTTTCAGCACAATTTCCGAAACAGCAACCAACTTTAATGCTCCAGAGTTGTCAGGTATCAAAACTATCCGTAGATGAACCAAACAAAAGGCTTTGGGTTTCGGTTTTTTAGGTATAAAGAATGGATAACTTTTTGATATGCAGCATCTAAACCAATCGAGCGTGCCAGTAAAATCAAACCTCCTCACCGAGTACCCATGGAGTCCAAGATGGGATGTGGGGCGCATGGCTGAGCGACTTTGGTGAGTTTCTTTGAACTCGTTCCTACATGTCTCGTTAACTAATTCTCCTTTTTAATCTTCAAAATTTAACCTTTTACAGTGACTTCCTGACCGATGAGGCTGTGAACTTCAAAAAATATTGTAACGAAGCTCTGCTCCAACATTAGAGTATCTATTGGTAAAGTGAGTTTTGTCTTAACATCTTTGGTCATACTCCTATTGATATGTTAAACTCAGATGGTGTAATTTTCTGCATCAAGGAAAATACTGAATGACAATTGAAAGCGTTTCTTCTTTATTTCAACTAGTTTTTGCTCAACTTTAGCATTCATCAACTCTGTTTTCTTTAATGAGTCATAATAGTGTTTCAAATTGTACAGACTGCAGTTGCATTATTAGATAGAGTGAAGAGAATGAAGAAGGGGTTTATGGTTTGGAAGAGTCTTTTGTTTACTGTTGCTTCTGTGTTTATCGATTATTGAGAAAAATGAAGATAACTCCAATCAGCTCTTACGTGGAATAGGCTATTTAGATTATTCATCGTTTTGTAGTCAATGGTGTGACAAAATTAGATGCTTCAATTGCAATCTCTGATTCTTTTTTCATAGCTATGATACTTCTCTTCTTGATGGGTTTCTTGATAATTATGCATTGACTTGAGACTTTCATACCGGAAATCGTCTATCTCCTTCTCCTTTGACCTCTCTTGAATCCTTCTTCATTGGCCAACCTCCTTGACACCTTTTGCACCTGATAGACACTCTAAACATGCAAGAATATGCAAAATCTTAACTTAATGCATTATAGATCTAATATGAGTGGAAACGGCACAAAAACTTAAGACTAATATGCATGAATACAATCCTAGCAAGCATGATATGGATGTGAAAATAGTGTAATTTGCAGAGATATCAAAAAGCAAATAGTACAAAAATTTAACAAGCAAGAAATATTCAGAAAATTAACACAATACAAAAATATCTCAAGTCGGCAAATAAAATTTTGGGTGATCCCCCTTGAATTTTCTTATCCCATAAGCAGTTGAGGGTTGCATAATTTGGAAATTATGGACCAAGTGTGGTGAGGTCTCTCGGCTGAGCGAGGAGGATTTCAAATTCCAATGATGAATTGAATCTAGATCGCCAGAACTGAGAAGCACAATGCATGTAATCAAAATAAGATTAATATGATTATATTAAAAGGTAATATATTACAAGAAACTTGAAAAGATTTACAAAATTAAGATTTACGGTATAAGTACACTAAAATTGAAGAAAATATCATTTTATATGGATTTTTTAAAGAATTTAGAATTTTCGTGTCTTAACCTTTGTAATTCAAATCGTGGCCGATAAATTTTTAAATAAGTAATGATTTTATAGCCTCCTTCTTTTATGGAAAGGTTTCAGAAACTTATGATATACTCTATACTTTGCTAGTTTATAACACTATTTTGAAAAGTTTTAATAACAAAATGATTTGGTTTTGAATTTTTTATCAATCTTTTTGACCTTTTGGAGTTATAAGAGTCTTTTCTCGATATTTACACATTTTGGGGAAAAAGAAGCAAAAAAATAGTATTTTGAAAATTGGACAGATTCCTGACACTGGAAGTTTCGCATCAGATGAAGAACTCCTCATGGTGCGATCGAGCTCATTATTTTAAAGATGTTATGTTTCATCTCCATGTTGTTTGAAGTCGATCTAACGTTAGATCTAAAGTTATGACCAAAATGTTGAAACGTAGTATGCATGGGGTCGAGTTGGAGCAAGCTCACGACCAAGAGTTGTTATCGATATTTGGGGAAACATTTAATTCGTTATTCTAACCAGAAAAAGATTCACTCTATCCTTACATCACACTACAATGGAGTATAGTTCTATGATGGTCTAGAGTCGTGTTGTTCGAAGCCACGTTATCAACCCTTTGGGTTATTAGGTGCCACAGATCCATCTAAATTTTTTTGGCAAGATTGTCTTGTTTTTCAAAAGTCTTATGGGTGATTTTTTGAAGATCTGGTTTTGTGTCTCCAACCATCTCGATTTTCTATAGCTGGAGTTAGATTAGCTTTATCCTCTTTCTAGTGCTAAATTGTGGATGGAAGAATCCACAATCTAAACAAATGTATAAAGTTGAGCTTTCGCGATGGTCACAACTCTAATCATATACGCATAACACAAAGAAATCGTTGGGAGCTAACCACATGATAAAATCGTTGGAATACTTAGGCCAAATTTCAACGAACATGACAGAACATACTGTCAATTATTAAAACAAAACTTAATTCATTATGAGAATCCGATTAAAAGACAAAAAGCTAAATGAGAAGACTTCTTTCACTTATTTTTTCAATTATTTCAACAAACCAAAATTATTCCATAAATGTTTTGAGAGAGAAAACAAAACCACGATCAATCTGATATGATACTTAAAGTACTATATCTTCCTCTTTTTCTTTTGTCCTTTTTTTAGAGCATCGGTGGAGACGATGAAGCCTCCATCTCCATTTTTTTACGCTTCACCTTCTCTCGGAGAGCTTCAAGATTTGCTTTGAAGGCAACTAACTCCTCCAATTTTAGATCTCCAATCTTCTTTTTCTGGTAATTTTCAATGGGCTCTTGTAGCCTCTTCTTTAAAACCTATAATTTATGAAAATCAAATGTTTTAAAGACAAAAAGAAAAATAGATAAGATATATAGATAATCATGGGTTTTATCCCGAACCATGGTTCTCTCATAACTGGACAATGGATAATGTGATAAATCTGGGATAGCTCTAGTTAAAGATTTATGTTTCAATATCTACTGCTAGGGTCTCGCTCAAATGAGTTGGTTCAATTGTTTTGTAATTTTTTTTTTATGGTCGTAAACATTGTTTTAGTTGATTAAATCGTAATTTAACCTGAAAATTATATAAAGAATATTCAAAATAGGACACTTACCTTCCCATACACTTTCTCTCGTTCTAGTTTTTCCCTGAGATGATCGAGTTTGGCTTCAATCTTAGCTTGTCTAGGATTTCCAAAGCGCCCAACAGGATTGTTCATCTCAATCTCTCTATGACCCATTTGTTATTCCTATCTCTCTCTTTTTATTATTGTTGTTGTTTTTTCTTGTTACTATTCTACACCGTTTTATAGATGGATTGGGTCAAATAGGTTAAAAACACTAATGTAATACTTTATTATGTTGACATATTTTTCCAACAAAATCTTTGAAATTTCACTTATTATTCTATTTTTCGTATGTATTTTTTAGCTAATATTATAAATTTTAGTTTTATCATTAATTCCCGTCAAAATATGTTATTAGAAATATATTTATGAAATAATTTCATTCAACATGTATTTTTTTCAATAACTAGTAATTTTTGACAAATTTGCATCGAAAATAAATAAAAAATGCGATTGGTTAATCAGTATTAAATAATACTTATCTTAAAATTTAATATAGGTTGAACAAAATATGAATCTCATACTTTTTAAAGATTTTGTTAGTACCTCTAGATTTTATTCTATGTACATCAATATTCTATGTTTAAATGAAAATCGACACGCGTCAAATTCATTAGCCACGATATTTTGAAAAAAAGAACAAATTTTAAAGAAAATTATAATAAAAGATGAGTACATTTCTACTGTGATTTGTTTCTAAATAAATAATTAATCTTAAGTAATTATAAAAGGAATCAAACTTCCTATATGATACGATCATGAGAAGCAACCAAGATGATCAAACGGGAGCTAAGCTTGAACCTTAGGAAGCTATGCTCGTATCTAAGGAAATTGAGCTTGAACCAGGGGATTCAATGCTTGAACCTGATAAGATCATGGAAAGCATCAAGAAAGAAGGACATTATGCCGAGCTCAAACGTGACGACGAGCTCAAACATATGACTCGTGCAAGGGTTAAGAAATTTAAAGAAGGAATTGGAGGATTACTCAATCAGATGATCACTCAACGAGGAGACGAATTTAAAACCACCTTGGTTTTTAATTCAAGCTTTATAAAGCCTTATAAATGGGTTTTATAAGCAAGTCTTATAAATCTTATAAATCTGAAGTCTTATAAAAGGTTATAAAGGGTCGTGATCATTTATACTCTTTTTCATTGTCCTTAGTTTTTCCCATTGAATTTTCCAGAAAATGTTTTAATGAGGCAAATTGATTCACAAACTTTATAAGACCCAATAATAAACAAGGATTTCGACCAAGGGAAGGGAAAGCAGCTAAAGAGTCATTTGGAGGCCAAAAGTTATTCAAACTTAGTTTTAATTCAGTCTTTCTTTAGTTAATGTTTTGACCACGAGTTTGACTCTTTGTCTACTCTTTTCTTTTCTATATAACTCATGTAATCTCATTTAAGAAAAAACAACCAACTTTTTATCCTTTTTTTTTCCTTTAGAGTGATTCTCTTTGTTCCTTTGTGAACATTTCGATTTCTTAGTGTGTAATATCTAAGTTATCAAACCGGTATATCAAGAGTCATTCCGCAGTCTTTTGTGTGACCATTCTATCAACCAAAAGGTGTTGGCTTGTGTTGAAATAGATCAGGTGGTGAGTTTAATATACTTGCTATTGGTTATACACAAATCTTCATTTGGAGGTTCCACCGCCTATCTTCCTTTGGATCGTTTAAGATAGCATGAGGCATCAGGTTTAATATACCTTTTGTTGGGTTTACACGAGCCACCCAAAGCTTAGGATTATCACGTTACCCCTTGGAGTGAAAGGTTTTGGAAGGATTTTTATCGAGGCTGACTAGAATCGCATCAAGAGATGCTCCGATCATGGAAAGCACAAAGGAAAATGAGCTTGTAGCTGAGCTTGAACTTGAACTAGAAGTCGTTGAAGACTTGGTAATGCCATCCGGGCCTATGACTCGTGCAAGGCTTAAGAGATCTAAAGAAGGAATTGAAGGATTACTCAATCAGATGATCACCCAAAAAGGAGAAGAAGTTAAAACCATCCTTGTTTTAATTACACAGCAGACTTCTGAGAATACACATCAGACTTCTGAGAATACACGGCAGACTTGTGAACCTTTTATAAGCAAGTCTTAAAACTAAAGAAAGACTGAATTAAAACTAAGTTTGAATAACTCTTGACCTCCAAATGACTCTTTAGCTGCTTTCCCTTCCCTTGGTCGAAATCCTTGCGTATTATTGGGCCTTATAAAGTTTGTGAATCAATTTGCCTCATTAAACCTTTCCTGGAAAACGCAATGAGAAAAACCAAGGACAAGGAAAAAGAGTACAAATGATCACAACCCTTTATAAGCTTTTATAAGACTTCGGATTTATAAGGTTTATAAGACTTGCTTATAAAACCCATTTATAAGGCTTTATAAAGCTTGAATTAAAAACCAAGGTGGTTTTGAATTCGTCTCCTCGTTCAGTGATCATCTGATAGAGTAATCCTCCAATTCCTTTTTTGAATTTATTAAACCTTGCACGAGTCATATGCTTGAGCTCGTCGTTGAAATGCTCTCAAATTTACCCTAGAGCTACTCTCTCAAATTAAGAGATCAGTCGCAGTACTTAGGGATCGAATCCACAAGGAAAGAGTTAATCACACAACAAACTTCTAATTTCGAATTAAGCTAAGAAGAAATAATTAAAAGTAAAAGACAGCAAATAATTAAAAGCGGTGTAAGTTCAGGAGACGAAACGCTAGGTTCAAGGAAATTCTCAGGTGAATCCTAATTGCAGGTCTAGACAGAATGTTAGGAATTTGATTAAGAACTGTTCTAGAACTCGAAAACTCTAATGTAAAATCAACTAACTCTCGCTGCGAAGATTATCTATGTCTAAACCCTAGAATTCCAAATCTCTTTGCAAATTCAAACAATTTAGACAAGCATTAATATCAGGTTCGATTGTTCACAAAATCTCTAAACCAAATTTCTTTGCGAATATGTATTTTGCTCATCTAACATTAGTTCAGGCAATCAATAATACTCTCGCATCTATTAATTAACCTAAGATCAGATTCTAGGTCGCGAAGCTAGAATAAGCATTAATCACAAATCCAGATGAAGAACTCTAATGATTTTCACATAACAATTCAATTCAACCTAACAATTCATCAATCATCTTTGAAAAACCCTAAACCTAACAAGCAAACTACTCAGACATGATCAATGAAACATAAATTATTATTTGAATAGAAAGCATAAAAGAAATCAATAGAAGAAATAAAGGAGTTCCAAATCAGCTCTGAAGGAGTCTGATTCTTCTCTCTAAAATCTCTCTAAAAATCTCTCTCTAAAATAATGTGTGTGTTATGCCTAAACAATGGCTGAAAAACTCTATTTATAGGCCTAGATTCGAATCTTCAATTCCTTGGAAGATTAGGAAAAGTCTTGGAGATTTCCTTTTCTTCAAAATAATGGAAACTTCATGCCTTTGGAAATTGGAAATCCTGGTGTCGATCGACACCAACAGGCGGTGTCGATCTACACTCATCCTGCATCTTCAATCCGACTTCAACTCTTCGTGACTTCATTCCACTATGCTCCAAAATGTATCCAAATCTTCAATCATGCTCCAATTGTACCTGAACCTGCATAGACTCTATATAGACTCGAAAATAGTACTAAGACTAAAAAAAAACACTTATATCATGGTCCAAAAATGGGTAAAAACCATGATATATCAACTCCCCCAGACTTAGCTTTTGCTTGCCCGCAAGCAAAACATAAACCAAGTATAGAGTCGAGGTTTGAAAACAGAAACTTTCAGCTATCCTTCAGAATGCCACAATGGTTAACACTCTTGAATCCACGTGCTATAGAGCCAACCTTAGGTAATGTTTCAGTGTACTTACCACAAGCTTAGCAATCTCCCAGTTCAAATCCAGATCCCTTCCTTCTCCAAATTTCGAACTCAAACAAACGGTATTGACCAAAGGACTTTACAGATTCTTTCCCTTCCTTAGCGTCTGAACAAGACTTTCTTGGTACAACTCTCCTATTTTCTCTTCCCTTAGTCAACTACTGCCCATTTTCAGGGTGTTCTAAGATCTTTTCATTGACTTTTTCTTATTCTTTTGAAGCCTTGGAATAGTGCTGCTCTTTACTTGTGTTCCTTGTGAGGAGACAGGTTCGTGAACTCTCACTAATATTGTTCTTTGTGAGGATACATGCTCATGAGGATCTTTGCACTATTCCTTGACTTAGACTTTTTTCTTTCTTTTCTCAAGGGAAGATCAAGGAGAGACTACAACTTGCTTATCTGTTCAGAGCTGAAAGAGGAATCAAGTTCAGTGCATACCTAGTTCTATGTGGGAATCTGAACTCTCTCTGTTAGATTGATCCATTTATACCTTTCTACTTAGTAAGACCTGTAATCAACTACTATAGCAATGGTCCTTCAAGTGTCAATGTATTGTGGTTGAGTTCTTCTGAAAACTGAAAATTTCAACTAAATTTTGACTCAATAAAACAAAAACGACTGACTCAATTGACTCAAAACAAAACACAAAGTCAGTAATCACCTCCCCCAGACTTAAACAACATTGTCCCCAGTGTTATCAAGCCCGAAGTTGGCTAAAAGAAAGATTAGAAACAACATAAAAGACCAGTTAGAAGATTTACCTTCGTCTGCGCATGGTGTCGATCGACGCTATAGTGGTGTCAATCGACACTGGTCTGTGTCTAGCTCAATGTCTCTTATTTTCAACTGACTGAAACTAGAACTTAGTAAAACCAAAACAAAATAAAAAGAAAAACGTACCTAACAATGGGTTACCTCCCACTCAGCACTCGTTTTCAGTCATTAGCTTGACTGTGTCGGGGTTCAGACGTCTGGTAGATCAGAGGGTGGCATTGAATGCTTCCTAGAAGAAAGTCTCTTCATCCATTGTGGTGTATAGGTGGTAGATGCATGAGATCGACCAAGGAATTTAGGAACAGTAGTAGGGTGGGACTTGAGTTCGGGTGGGACACTTCTTTTTCCTGCAGAATCATCAAAAGAAACACCAAGCCTTCTTTGCTTTCTTCGAGGTTTCTGAGGTGTAGAGCGTGAAGGCATTTGTTTGACCACATAGGATGGACTTGCATCATTGGAAACAAATTCTGGTGTGGTCCGCGAAGGGTGTCGATCGACACTAGTAGTGGTGTCGATCGACACCAACTTTGCAGCTCGAATTTCTGCACTTTTTCTGCAATTCAGCTCCGCAAACCTTGCCTCTATGACGAAAACGTCTTCCTCCATCAACTTGGCATTGATTAGACCTTCATCTTCGTCCATAGTCCTGAAGAGATGATCAGCAACTATGTTTCCACTCCAATCCTCTAGCTCAACAACTTTCTCAGAATTTTCAGCTAATTGATATATCATGGTTTTTACCCCTTTTTGGACCATGATATAAGTGTTTTTATAGAGTCTTTTGGTATTTTTAGAATCCTATTAGAGTCTTTGCAGGTTCAGCTACGTTTTGAGCATAATTGGAGATTTTGGAGCATTTTGGAGCATTGTGGAAGAAGCTGTTGAAAAAAGGTGTCGATCGACACCAAATATTTTCAGAAACTGGACGCGACTTTACAAGTTTTGAAGAAAAGGAAATTGCCCAAAAAGATTTCTTTATTTGCAAGAGTGCCCAATTCGTGTTTTGGACCTTATATATAGTTGTCAAAGCCATTGTTTAGGCATAATCTCATACTTTAAGAATCATAGAAGTTTAGGGTTTTTGGAGAGAAAAATCAGACTCCTTTAGAGCTGATTTGGAACTCCTTTATTTTCTTCTATTGATTTCTTTTATGCTTTCTATTCAAATAATGATTTCTGTTTCATTGATCATGTCTGAGTAGTTTGCTTGTTAGGTTTAGGGTTTTTCAAAGGTGATTGATGAATTGCTAGGCTAAATATATTTGTTAGGATAAAATCATTAGAGTTCTTCATCTGGATTTGTGATTAATGCTTATTCTAGCTTCGCGACCTAAAATCTGATCTTAGGTTGATTAATAGATGCGAGAGTATTATTAATTGCCTAAACTAATGTTAGATGAGAAAAATACCTATTCGCAAAGAGATTTGGTTTAGGATTTTGTGAACAATTGAACCTGATATTAATGCTTGTCTGAATTGTTTGAATTTGCAACGAGATTTGAAATTCTAGGGTTTAGACATAGATAATCTTCGCAGCGAGAGTTGGTTGATTTTACATTAGTGTTTCGAGTTCTAGAACAGTGCTTAATAATTCCTAACATTCTGTCTAGACCTGCAATTTAGATCACCTGAGAATTTCCCTGAACCTAGCGCCTTAGTCTCCTGATTTTAAGAACCTATTTCGTGATACTCATTTATTTCTTTGCCTTGTTTTACTTTTATCTGATTTGATCTAGCATAATTTGAACCTTGAAACCATAGTGTAGTATCTACTTCTCTTGGGATTTCGATACCCCTTATACTACAATTGTTTTTGCTGTGCACTTCCAGTAGTTTTATTAAGGTAAAACCTGAGCCCTATCAAATTTTTGGCGCCATTGCCGGGGAAGTAATAGCTGCCTACGGAATATAGTATTAGGATTTTGACTAGGTTTTGTTATTTATTTATTTATTTTTTTAATTTTGGTTACTAATTGAGTTTCTAATTCTTTGGTTTCAGGTGCATGCTTAATCGCAGTACCAGGAGCAACAAGGACAAGGAACTAATCGCGTTAAACCAAGAACTAGGTCGTCTCGAATGCAAGAACTGAGCATCTACCCGAGTGTCGATTGACACTAGTAGCATCGATCGACACCCTCTGCAGACAGAGATGGCTGGTCTTATGGTTTTGATCCGCGACGAAGCTGGTAACTTGGTGGATGGAGAAGGGCATAGGAGGAACGCTCAAGGCCAGAGACTCGATGACAATGGAGCTGTTGTCGTCGAACAAGAGGTGCTCGATGGTGTCGATCGACACAACCTTGGTGTCGATCGACACCGAGCACATGCAGACGCTGGACGTGGAAGAACGCTCGGTGAATACAACCGACCAAACCAGTTCTATGCTAATAGAGCTGCGATCCGTCCTCCTGCATTCCAGAGGAATGATTTCGAGTTGAAACCTGCTTACTACACATTGGTTTCTCAGCATCCATTCTATGGTCTCCCTAATGAGCATCCAATTGACCACATAGAGAGGTTTGAAGATTTGACATCAAGCATCAAGGCCAATGGAGTCACATATGATTATCTCTTTTGCAAGCTTTTCCCCTACTCGCTTGCTGGAGATGCATCATACTGGCTGAAGCAGTTGGATCCAGGATCCTTAACCACTTGGGAGGACACTAAGAATGCATTCTTATGCAATTTCTTCGATGATGCAAGATCTGAGGATCTGAGGACGAAGATCACCACATTCTTCCAAGGACCCACTGAAGCATTCAAGGATTCTTGGGTGAGATTCAAATCTTACCAAAGAGACTGCCCACACCACGGTTTCAGCGAGCCGCAGCTTCTCGGTATCTTTTACCGAGGAATCGACTGGAGATACCAGATGGCCTTAGATGCTGCAAGCAATGGCAATTTCAACACTAGATACCCAGAGGACGCGATGGTGCTTATAGAGAATTTAGCCTCTTGCAATAGCACCAAGAACGCAGATTTAGAGAGGAGACAACACGCTCTTGTAACTGGAGGAAGCCAAATTGCTGAGGTCAACAGGAAGCTGGACCTATTGGTGAACAAGAAGCAAGTCCATTTTGCAGAAGTGGAGACTTTTGAGCCTGAGGAAGAAGAAGTTAACTATATCAATGGAGCTGGTTTTCAAGGACAGCGATTTAGCAATCAGCAAGGCTATGATTCTTCTTACCAAAAACCATTTCAGAACAACAACTTCCAAAGGACTTATGGTTCTCTTTCTTATCAGAAGCCTCCTGCACATGACAATAAGATGGAATCCATGCTAGAGCAAATTCTAGAAGGACAGCAGAAGATGACAGTAGACTTCAATGGGAAGATTGATGCCTTGTACACGGATCTGAATGGGAAAATTGAGTCTCTAGGTACCCATGTCAAGCAATTGGATGTTCAAGTTGCTCAAACTGCGGGAGCTTTGAAGAGACAAGAGGAATTTCTTCCTGGAAAGACGGACACGAATCCGAGACACCACGTGAATGCCATTACAATTCAGAATGGAAGGAGCCTTCTAACAGAGCTGAAAAAGGGTCTAAATGCTGAGGAGATCGAAGAGTTAGAAGAAGAACATGATATTGTTGCTGAAGAGCAGGTGTCGATTGACACCACTGATAAGTGTCGATCGATACCAGTAGAAAATCATGATTCTTTGAGCTCCGACGGACCGAAATCGAGCAAGTTCGACACAGCATCCTCGACACAAAAGATTAGTGTCGATCGACACCAGTTGGGTGTCGATCGACACCCTTCCCAGATATAACGTGAAGCTCCAAAAATGGCAGAAGAAAGGGTGTACAAGCCTAAGGTTTCATATCCTCCTCTACCTAAACACCTAAGACCGCCCATTAGTGCAGAGAAACAAGCTGCTTCAACAAGAGGGTGGAAATGATCCCTAAGGAGATCTCCTTTGATGAAGCTTATGAGAGGTATCCTTTGTGTGCTTTCTTCCAGAATAACAGAGAAAGTTTTGAAGAGATGGAAGAACTTTTTCACAATTCAAGAGATACACCACCACCAATGAAGCAGCTGCTTAAGGTTGAAGATCTAGTGATGTTTGTTGTTCCATGCTCTATTGGTGGGGTTGAGTTTGAACAATCCCTCTGCGATTCGGGTGCTAGTGTGAACCTCATGTCAAAGAACATTGCAGAGAGGCTAGGGATTGCTGACATTCACCCTACAAACATGACTCTTGAATTCACAAATTCTTCCACCACAGTCTCATATGGTACAATTATGAACTTGCTAGTCAAAGTGGGGAATTGTCTAGTACCAACTGATTTTCAGGTTGTGGAAGTGAAAAAGAATTCTATCATGCCATTCATCCTTGGAAGACCATTCATGGCCACAGTGGGAGCAGTTGTAGACATGCCGAATAAGAGAATATCCTTCTCTAATGTTGACAAATGAGTCTTCTACAAAGCTATCCCTACTACTGGAACTTCCAAACACATCTCTTGTATTGCTGTGATCGCTGGAGAGGAGCTGGATACTAAAGAAAAAGTGAACGAGAAGGCTATTCAAGAGGCATTGGCTGAAAATTCTGAGAAAGCTGTGGAGCTTGAAGATTGGAGTGGAAACAATCATATCTACAGGACTATGGGCTAATATGAAGCTCTAATCAATGCCAAGTTGATGGAGGAAGACGTTTTTGTCATGGAGACAAGGATTGCAGAGCTGAATTGCAGAAAAAGTGCAGAGATTCGAGCTACTGGTTTGGTGTCGATCGACACTCTCCGCGGATAACTCCAGAAGCTGCTTCCAATGTTTCAAATCCATCACCATTGGTCAAATAGATGCTTCCACATCCTACATGCCATAAACCTCGAAGAAAGCAACAGTATGCATTTCCTGGAATCAATTCCAAACCTCCTGATCCTCTCAATAAGAATAACAAAGGTTCAAAAGATGCTGCACACTTATGAAAGCCATGAGATTCTCGTAGAAGGCTTGGTGTCTCTTTTGATGATTCCGCAGGAAAACGAAGTGTCCCACCCGAACTGAAGTCCCACCCTGCTGCTGTTCCTGAATTCCTTGGTCGATCTCATGCATCAACCGCCTATACACCACCATGCATGAGAAGACATTCGTCTGGGAAGCATTCGATGACACCCTCTGATCCACCAGACGTCTAAACCCCGACACAGTCAAGCTAATAACTGAAAACGAGCGCTGAGTGGGAGGCAACCCACTGTTAGGTACGTTTTTCTTTTTATTTTGTTTTGGTTTTACTAAGTCCTAGTTTCAGTTAGTTGAAAACAGGAGACATTGGACTCGATACAGACCAGTGTCGATCGACACCAATATGGTATCGATCGACACCACGCGCAGACGAAGGTAAGTCTTCTAAACTGGTCTTTTATGTTGTTTTTAATCTTTCCTTTAGCCAACTTCAGATTTGATAACACTGGGGACAGTGTTGTTTAAGTCTGGGGGAGGTGATTACTGACTTTGTGTTTTGTTTTGAGAGTCAATTGAGTCAGTCAAAAACTTGTTTTATTGAGTCAAAATCAGTTGAAATTTTCAGTTTTTAGAAGAACTAAACCACAACATATTGACACTTGAAGGACCATTGCCATAGTAGTTGATTGCATGTCTTACTAAGTAGAAAGTTGCAAGTGGATCAATCTAACAGAGAGAGTTCAGATTCCTTTATAAGAACTTGGTATGCACTGAACTTGATTCCTCTTTTAGCTATGACAAGACAAGCAAATTGCAGTCTCTCCTTGATCTTCCCTTAAGAAAAGAAAAGAAACAAGAAGTCTGACCAAAGAATAGTGCAAAGATCCTCATGAGCCTGTCTCCTCACAAGGAACAATATTAGTGAGAGCTCATGAACCTGTCTCCTCACAAGGAACACAAGTAAGAGTAGCACTATTCCAAGACTTTAAAAGAATGAGAAAAGTCAATTAAAAGATCTTAGAACACCCTGAAAATGGGCAGCAGTTGACTAAGTGAAGATAAAATATGGGAGCTTTTGAAGGACTATCTTGTTCAGGCGTTAAGGAAGGGAACTAATCTGTAAGTCCTTTGGTCAATACTGTTGTTAGAGTTCGAAATTTTATGAGCAAAAAGGGATCTGGACTTGATTTGGGAGATTGCTAAACTTGTGGTTACTGAAATATTACCTAAGGTTGCCTCTATATCATGTGGATTCAAGAGTGTTAATGATTGTGGTATTCTGAAGGTTAGCTGAATGTTTCTGTTTTCAAACCTCGACTCTATATTTAGTTTTGTTTTGCTTGAGGGCAAGCAAAAGCTATGTTTGGGGAAGTTGATATATCATGGTTTTTACCCGTTTTTGGACCATGATATAAGTGTTTTTATAGAGTCTTTTGGTATTTTTAGAGTCCTATTAGAGTCTTTGCAGGTTCAGCTACGTTTTGAGGATATATGGAGATTTTGGAGCATTTTGGAGCATTGTGCAAGAAGCTGCTGAAAAGATGAAGTCGAAGTGGAATCGGATGAACAGTGTCGATCGACACTGTTCATGGTGTCGATCGACACCAAATATTTCCATAAACTGGACGCAACTTTACAAGTTTTGAAGAAAATGAAATTGCCCAAAAAGATTTCCTTATTTGCAAGAGTGCCCAATTCGTGTTTTGGACCTTATATATAGTTGTCAAAGCCATTGTTTAGGCATAATCTCATACTTTAAGAATCATAGAAGTTTAGGGTTTTTGGAGAGAAAAATCAGACTCCTTTAGAGCTGATTTGGAACTCCTTTATTTTCTTCTATTGATTTCTTTTATGCTTTCTATTCAAATAATGATTTCTGTTTCATTGATCATGTCTGAGTAGTTTGCTTGTTAGGTTTAGGGTTTTTCAAAGGTGATTAATGAATTGTTAGGTCGAATTAAATTGTTAGGATAAAATCATTAGAGTTCTTCATCTGGATTTGTGTTTAATGCTTATTCTAGCTTCGCGACCTAGAATCTGATCTTAGGTTAATTAATAGATGCGAGAGTATTATTGATTGCCTGAACTAATGTTAGATGAGCAAAATACCTATTCGCAAAGAGATTTGGTTTAGGATTTTGTGAACAATTGAACCTGAAATTAATGCTTGTCTGAATTGTTTGAATTTGCAAAGAGATTTGGAATTCTAGGGTTTAGACATAGATAATCTTCGCAGCGAGAGTCGGTTGATTTTACATTAGTGTTTCGAGTTCTAGAACAATGCTTAATAAATTCTAACATTCTGTCTAGACCTGCAATTTAGATCACCTGAGAATTTCCCTGAACTTAGCGCCTTAGTCTCCTTAATAACCTATTTCGTGATACTCATTTATTTATTTGCCTTGTTTTACTTTTATCTGATTTGATCTAGCATAATTTGAACCTAGAAACCATAGTGTAGCATCTACTTCTCTTGGGATTTCGATACCCCTTATACTACAATTGCTTTTGTTGTGCACTTGCAGTAGTTTTATTAGGGTAAAACCTGAGCCCTCTCACTAATGCCTCTTGAATAGCCACCTTGTTCACTTGCTCTTTAGAATCCAGCTCCTTGTCACACCCGGTAGTAATGTCGTCTGAATGCTCCCTGATTGGATCTTTATCCATGGAAATCTCTACTGAAAAAAATTGACCATCGATGGTGAAAGGTCTCCTTAACTTGTCCATGTCAAAGTTCATGACAACATCACCCAAATCTAGCTCCATTTTGCCTTTCCTCACATCAATGATGGCACCAGCTGAAGCCAAGAATGATCTTCCCAAAATAAGAGGATCTCCAGGTTCTTCATCATATTTCAAAACTAAAAAGTATGTGGGAATCATGCAGCATTCAATCTTCAAGGGAACATCTTTTAAGACACCTTCTGGAATTCTTTTTGATCGATCAGTTAGGACAAGGGAGATTCTGGTTGGCTTGAAATCAGTCATTCCAAGTCTAACGGCAACAGAGTATGGTATCAAGTTGATACTTGAACCTAGATCGCAGAGAGAACGAGGAAACCTTCCTGTTGAGATTGAGCAATCTAGCACAAAGTTTCCTGGATCATGTAACTTCTCTGGAATCCTCCTCTGAATCACAGCACTGACTTGTTCAGAAACCAACACCTTTTTCTTCTTCCTTGGAACTTTGTTCAAGAGAATTGCATTCATGTCTCTGGTAAGCAATGCTCCTTCCTCAGGACTCACACCATTGACAACCATTCTCTTGACATATCTTCTTAATGCAGGTGAATGTTTGACTGCATCAACTAGGGGTAGCTCCATCATCAGCTTATCCATTATTTCCTTGCATCTGGCTTCTTCTATCTCCTGTTTAGACTTTCTAGGAGGCCTGGAATAAGGTATTTTGGGTCAATACACTCTTTCCTCTGCACCTTTTGAAGCTTCACGCGTGTCCGGCGAAGTCTGGAAAGGGCGTCGATCGACGCCCAGGTGGTGTCGATCGACACTTGCGTTTTGTGTCGACGTTTCTGTGTCGATCCTGCTCGATTTTGCTTCGTCAGAGCTCGGATCGTCGGGCTTTTCTAGTGGCTTCGATCGACACTCAGCATTGGTGCCGATCGACGCTAACTCTGCAGCTGTAGAATCGTGTTCTTCATCTAGCTCCTCGATCTCTTCAAAGCTCAGACTCCTTTTCAGCTCTGGTTGAAAGCTTCTTTCACTCTGAATCGTGATGGCATTCACATGATGCCTCGGATTCACGTCTGTCTTTTCAGGAAGACATCCCTCTTGTCTCTTCAAAGCTCCAGGAGTTTGAGCAACTTGAACATCCAATTGCTTCATATGAGAGTTCAAGCAATCGATCTTCCCATTCAAGTCTTGGTACAATGAATCAATCTTCCCATTGAAATCCACTGTCATCTTCTGCTGTCCTTCCAGAAGTTGCTCTAGCATAGACTCCACCTTAATGTCTTGTGCAGGAGGCTTCTGGTAAGAAGAAGAACCATAAGTTCTCTGGAAGTTGTTGTTCTGAAAAGGCTTCTGGTAAGCAGAACCATAGCCTTTTTGATTGTTGAATCTCTGTCCTTGAAAACCAGCACCATTGACGTAGTTAACTTCTTCTTAGTCTAGCTCAAAGGTCTCCACTTCTGCAGCAAAGTTAACTTGCTTCTTTCCTACAAGATGTCCAGCTTCCTGTTAACCTCAGCTATTTGGCTTCCTCCATTCGCTCCAACATGTTGTCTCCTCTCAAAGTCTGCATTCTTGGTGCTGTTACAAGAGGCCACATTCTCTATAAGCACCATTCCACCTTCTGGATATCTGGTGTTGAAGTTGCCATTGCTCGCAGCGTCTAAAGCCATCTGGTACCTCCAATCGATCCCTCTGTAGAAGATTCCGATAAGTTGCGGTTCGCTGAAACCATGATGTGGGCAGACTCGCTGGTAAGATCGAAACCTCACCCAAGAAGCCTTGAATGCTTCAGTAGGTCCTTGGGAGAATGTAGTGATCTTTGTCCTCAGCTCTTCGGATCTTGCGTCATCAAAGAAGTTGCATAAGAATGCATTCTTTGTTTCTTCCCAAGTGGTCAATGATCCTGGATCCAATTGCTTCAGCCAGTATGATGCATCTCCAGCAAGTGAGTAGGGGAAAAGCTTGCAGAAAAGATAATCATATGAAACTCCATTAGCCTTAATGCTTGATGCCAAGTCCTCGAATCTTTCCATGTGGTCCATAGGATGCTTATTGAGAAGACCATGGAAAGGATACTGAGCTACAAGTGTGTAGTAAACATGCTTCAGCTCGAAATCATCCCTCTGGAATCCAGGAGGACGGATCGCAGCTCTATTAGCATAGAACTGGTCTGGCCAGTTGTATTCACCAAGTGTTCTTCCACGTCCAACATCTGTATGTGCAGGTTGTACTGCTTGCTCGATGATTGCTACTCCATCCTCATCAAGTCTCTGGCCTCGGTTGTTCCTTCGGTGCCCTTCCGTATCGAACAGATTGCCAGCTTCATCCCTTATCAAAATCACAGGCTCCGCCATCTCTGTCTGCGAAGGGTGTCGATCGACGCTAGTGTTGGTGTCGATCGACGCTACCTTTGCAGATTTCCTGTTCGTTCGTTCTAGACATCCAAGCTCCTAGTTGTCGAGATTGATTAGCTCATTTTCCTTATTGCTTATGGTAGTGCGTTTATGCATACACCTGAAAACAAGAACAAGAAACAAAAAATTAGTAACCAAAAACAAAAAATAAAAACCTAGACAAAATTATAATACTAAAAATCTGTAGGCAACTAATCTCCTTCCCCGGCAACGGCGCCAAAATTTGATATGCTCTCAAATTTACCCTAGAGCTACTCTCTCAAATTAAGAGATCAGTCGCAGTACTTAGGGATCGAATCCACAGGGAAAGAGTTAATCACACAACAAACTTCTAATTTCGAATTAAGCTAAGAAGAAATAACTAAAAGTAAAAGACAGCGAATAATTAAAAGCGGTGTAAGTTTAGGAGACGAAACGCTAGGTTCAAAGAAATTCTCAGGTGAATCCTAATTGCAGGTCTAGACAGAATGTTAGGAATTTATTAAGAACTGTTCTAGAACTCGAAACTTTAATGTAAAATCAACCAACTCTCGCTGCGAAGATTATCTATGTCTAAACCATAGAATTCCAAATCTCTTTGCAAATTCAAACAATTCAGACAAACATTAATATCAGGTTCGATTGTTCACAAAATTCCTAAACCAAATCTCTTTGCGAATAGGTATTTTGCTCATCTAATATTAGTTAAGGCAATCAATATATAATACTCTCGCATCTACTAATTAACCTAAGATCAGATTCTAGGTCGCGAAGCTAGAATAAGCATTAATCACAAATCCATATGAAGAACTCTAATGATTTTATCCTAACAATTCAATTCAACATAACAATTCATCAATCACCTTTGAAAAACCCTAAACCTAACAAGCAAACTACTCAGACATGATCAATAAAACAAAAATCATTATTTGAATAGAAAGCATAAAAGAAATCAATAGAAGAAATAAAAGAGTTCCAAATCAGCTCTGAATGAGTCTGATTCTTCTCTCTAAAATCTCTCTCTAAAATAATGTGTGTGTTATGCCTAAACAATGGCTGAAAAACTATATTTATAGGCCTATCTTCGAATCTTCAATTTCTTGGAAGATTAGGAAAAGTCTTGGAGATTCCTTTTCTTCAAAATAATGGAAACTTCACGCCTTTGTAATTGGAAATCCTGGTGTCGATCGACACCAACAGGCGGTGTCGATCGACACTCATCCTACATCTTCAATCCGACTTCAGCTCTTCGTGACTTCATTCTACTATGCTCCAAAATGTATCCAAATCTCCAATTATGCTCCAATTGTACCTGAGCCTGCATAGACTCTATATAGACTCGAAAATAGTACTAAGACTCAATAAAAACACTTATATCATGGTCCAAAAATGGGTAAAAACCATGATATATCAGTCGTCACGTTTGAGCTCGACATAATGTCCTTCTTTCTTGATGCTTTCCATGGTCGCATCAGGTTCAAGCATTGAATCCCCTGGTTCAAGCTCAGTTTCCTTAGGTACGAGCATAGCTTCCTCAGGTTCAAGCTTAGCTCCCGTTTGATCATCTTGGTTACTTCTCATGATCGTATCATAACCCTCCTCTTGAAAAAGATTTGTCCTCTAATCTTGTTTATCTGCAACAAAAGAAACTAAGTCAGAAACATAGAAACTTAAACTCATATCATACTTACCTTGCAAGTCATTTTGATTGGCATTGTCACTGATTTTCTCCAAGACTTTGAATGGACCATTGATCCTTGGCATCAGTTTTGGTTTATTTTGGTCTAGAACACGATCCTTCCTCATTTGAACCAAAACCAAATCACCAGGTTCAAAGATCAATCTGCAACGCCTTTTACTTGCTTGCTTTTGGTACTGCTTGTTTCCTCAAGGCTCCAGAGACTCATAGTTATGATGAACAACTAAATCCATTAACCACAAGTGTAGCCACGTTTTTGGTGTAGGAACTTTCATTCTTTCAGCTTGTATAACCTGTGCACTAACAACAAAGACTAGAAACACGAAATTATATGTGCAAGAGGTAGTCCCTTTCAAAGCAAACAACTTTCCTTCACTTAGAATATCTAAAACTGTGTTTCAAATATTCAGCATGTTCATCTAAGTGTTTGTTATAGACCAGAATGTCATTCAAATTGACAACAACAACAATTCCAGTGAATGGACTCAAAACATGATTCAAAAACCTCATCAAATTACTAGGAACATTAGCTAAGTCAAACGACATCACTAACCATTCAAGTAAACCATGTTTTGTTTTAAAAACAGTTTTCCATTCAACACTCTTTTTCATTCGAGTTTTATGATGACTACTCGAGAAATCAATCTTAGAAATCACACATGAACCAAACAACTTATCAAGCATATCATCAAACAGAAAACAATTTGCATAAAAAGCTTTTTCAGATTTAGACTTTTCATAAGATTGGATTATGCTATCAAAAACAGGTTTTAAAACACAAATCTCTTTCATATTTTCCAAACAAAATCGTTTTTCATCTTGAGAAGAAACGAGAAGAAACAAACTAGGCTCTGTCCTAACCAAATTAATTCCCTTACAGCGCTTTGGATAGTCATAAGAGAATGACTCAGGTATTGGTTCTGGCACAAAGATGGTCTGCTGCTCCGCGTTATTAATCAATGGCACACTTCTTTTTGCTTCTTCTGGTGAGTTCTCTTCTTGGACCTGTGAAACAGAAATATTGCTACTCGGTTTCACCGGTTCTAAACAGGTAAGTTCTTCACAAGTCTTTTTATTTTCAAGAATAAAATCAGATTGATAAGAGGAAAGAGAACACCTTGATGTCACAGATCTTTTGAGAAAGGCGCTATGCTTCTTCATAGTTGTGCTCTCATTTTAACATTCCTTCTTGCTCAAGTGTTGCTGATCACGAAAAGCTTCTAATGAAGACAAAGGAACTAGGGTGATCTTCTTACCCTTGAACTTAAACGAATACCGGTTGGTGAGTCCTTTATAGGTAACTTGGTGATCATATTTCCATGGTCTTCCAAGAAGAATGTGACTGGCTTCCATGGGAAAAACATCACAAAGTATTTCATCCACATAACTCCCAATGGACAAGGACACTGTCACCTGTCTCGTCACTTTCATTTCTTCATTGTTTTGTTAACCATTAAAGCTTGTAAGGTTCTGGGTGCTTCTTAGTCTCCAAACAGAGCTTTTTCACCATTGTTGCCACTTGCCACGATTGTACAGCTGCCTCCATCAATGATAAGGTTGCACACTTTATTTTGGACGAGACATCTTGTGCGAAACAAGTTCTCACGTTGCTCATTACCCCCTCCTTCGGTTTGAACATTCAAAGTTTCCCTAGGCACCAACAAATCACTTTTGGCTGGTGGAGTTTGATCAGAAGATGGTAAAGAGTCTGGAACTTCTTCTTTTTTCTCAATGTTGTTCTTAGCTTTATCCTCAAGCACCATGGGCACTTCATTTTCAATTTGCTTCCTGCCATGACACATAAAGGATTCATTAGCACAATAATCTGAAGTAGAAGTTTTACCTTTGGTTCCTTAGCTGATGGATAATGGTTTGTCATCTTTTGGCTTTGGAATAGCCTGCTCCTCCTTAGAACAAGTCTGCTTCATGGCAAATGAACTTGATTCGCAAGTCTGCTGTGTATTTTCAGAAGTCTGCTGCGTATTTATAGAAGTCTGTTGCATATTTTCAGAAGTTTGTTGCATATTTTCAGAAGTCTACTGCATATTTTCAGAAGTCTGCTGCATATTTTCAGAAGTCTGCTCTTGACTTGTTGTATCATCTCCTAATGATGGGAGTGTGGTCGTGCTCTTTCCATGGTTATTCAAAACAGCCATGAGTGCCTTTTACCACCGCTTGTCCATATCATCGAGAAGTTTCTCTCTACTCAACCGCTGAAACAAGCGTTTTTACACTTGTAAGCAATTCCTCAATTGCTCATATCATTGCAATATATTGAGGTATCAATCCATCTTGGGAGATGATGCAATAAGAATACAAAGTTAAGTCTAAGCTAAGCTAAAATGATAAAAGCAAGTCACAAACAAGAATTGAAAGCCAAACACAAACTAAAAGAGATACTACTAGAGCAATACTATGAAACTAAGCCTTAATCACTACTAATCAAGATACTAAGCAAAGATTACTACTAAGCAAGATTATCAAATGACTAAATCGAAACCTAGGGATGAAATCATTGATTTGGGAAACTAAATGGACAACCTTGCAATCATTTAAGCAACTAATCAAGCTAACTCTATACCTAGAACACTTAATTTAGATTAGACCATGATGTGTGGCTCAAATCCCTTTGTTAATCATCCTAATGAACTAATGATGTTTTAGCATTAAGATAATCAACAAGCATTAATAACAAGTCTAAATGGTATGATAAACACTCTAGACATCTAATGTCTTAGGCTAGAAATGTAAATCTCTTATTAAGTTGGTTCAAGCATTTCATCAAACACTTGGTGGGTGGATGAAATGCCTATGATCCAAAATAGCAAAGATTAGCTATTTGGCATGAAGAACTACTTAATAAGAAGAGAAAAGGAAGAATCTATCCTAGATTGCAAGTTTGAACCATAAGAAATCCCTAAATCTAACCCATCCCTAAGTTCCTAAGGAAACTACTCACTAATCATGCTTAAACCCATCAAATCAAAGATTAGAGAAAGGTTAAACATGATTAGAGAAAGATAAAACAAGAAATCTAAGAAAGATATTGCATTAAACTCAAAGATCCAAAGCTTAAACAAGGTTTTTCTCAAAGAGGCTAAAAGTTTAGGCTAAGAACAAGAGAATAAAAGTTGAGACATAAAATTAGGTCTAAAATGTATTTATAGTGAATAGTGATCGGACCGGGTCAACCCGGAACAAACCGGGTATTGACCCGGTTTTGGCTGGAAAAAGAGACCGCATCGGTTTGCCAAACCGATGGGCTCCAAACCGATGCAAGATGAGGGACGCGTCCCGGCCTGTCCGTCCGAGGCGTCTTGACCGATGGGAACTCTGGCGCGTCCGTCTCGGTTTGCAGACCGATGGAGCCAAACCGATGAACTCTCTGCCGAGGTCGTCTCGGTTTGGCAATCCGAGGAGGCCAAACCGATGAAGGTTCTGGTGGCTTCGTCCCGAGCTGCTCCGCGCGTCCAAACCGATGGAGCCAAACCGATGAACTCTCTGCCAAGGTCGTCTCGGTTTGGCAATCCGAGGTGCTCCAATCCGAGGTGATGCCAGACAACTTCTGTCAATCTTTGTTTCGACTTTTCTTTGATCCGAACTCATCCCCAAAGTTCCAAATGGTTTCTTTAGCTCCAAATGTACCTGAGGAACACTCCAAATGCAACAAATATGCAAAGACTATGCAAAGACACCTTAGACTCTAAATGATCAATATGCAATACAATGATGCTTAAATATACTCCTAGATGATGATAAACTTACACTAAATGGGTGAAAATATGATGCAAAATATAGACATATCAACTCCCCCAAACTTGCCTTTTGCTTGTCCACAAGCAAATAAAACACAAGCCAAGGAGAGAGGTTTGAAAGTGGGGACTCAAATCCAAAGGTGTCAAGCAAATAAATCAATTCAATGGTCCTAGTTAGTAGTTCTAGGATGCTCTTTATGCACATTTCTACTCCAAAAGGTCTAGCCATACCCATACTCATTCAAGTGAACCCAAGCCTCAACCTACACAAGCATTCATTTTCACCAACTCTTTAACATTCATTAATGGTAACCATGGATCATGAATCATGCAATGCTAGCGAACTTGTTTGGTTTTTGGGTAAGGTTTTGAGATAAAGATGATCTCAACTTCATGGGGTTCCAATGCAAGGGATCTCTCAATGAACAAGTGAACTTTGGCAAAATGCTAAGAGTAAAAAGCAACCTATGCATACAAGGACAAACTTCCATCTACCCTTTGTAACACAATTGTCTTCACTCTCATTTTCTTTTAAGCTCACTCACCAAGTCCAACCTAAGCTACCCATTACAAGGCAATTCGCCAAACCCATAAGCTCAAACCACTTTCTCCTTTTCTCTTTTAAGTACTTGGGGAAAACTTCTTCTACAACCACAAGTGTTGGCACACTTTTACTTCAAGCTCTTTCTCTTTTCATTCACAATTTGCTATCCTCTTTCTTATAACATCTTAGCCATATTTTTTTCTTTTTCTTGGCTCTTTTACTTTTCTTTTCTAGAGGATTTCTTTTCTTTTCTTAACACTTAGAGCACAATATACAATGCCAACACTTGTTCCAAATATTTTCGTTTTCCCCTTTTCACCAACTCAACTTCGCCCACTTACTTGTTCCATATCAAATATCAAGCCAAAATTCCCACCCAAGAATCCTATCCTATCATCTAGCTCATTGTTCTCGAGCTAGCTACATGGAAGCCTATCCTTGTCGCTCTAAACTCAACACTTTTTGCTAAGTTCACAAGATGAAAAAGGCCTAATGCACTCAATAAGGAAGAGGTTTCAAAGGAAGCTTAGTTTGGGAATTCGTTTTCAACCGCTCTAAAGATGAGAGTCGGCTATTTGGGTTAACAAGAGTGGTAAAAGGAAAGAAGATAACCCAAATATGTATATGGTATCCACAAGTTCTCTAGCAATGCATAACCATGATAATTACTTGTTCAAATTAGGTTCAAGTTCAAGAGAGTTGGTTTCTATTCAAAGCTTGCTTCAATTAAAACTTGAATTTCAAATGGTGAGGTCCAAGTAGGGTTCAACTTTAACTTTCAAAATTTGCACACAAAGCATCAAACAACTATTAACTAGGGCCTTGAACTAATTCATGAGTTTAACACCTTACAAGGGAAAATCATCATTGTCCCCTATGCATGAATGCAATCCTATATGAAAGTTAGACTCAATCCTACTTATATAACAAATGCAAATGCAACTACATGCTATTTTTTTTTTTGGTTTTTTTTTTTTTTTATGCCATAGATGTATGCATGAGACTCAAGAATGCATGAGAAAGAAAAATAAGATCACAAAACACAAGATCAAATACCCCATACTCCCCCAAACTTAAATTACACAGTCTCTTGTGTAATCCAAGCTTGGAGAAGATTTCAATATGCAAAAATAAAAGACTTAATGGTATTTACAATGAGTGAAGTGGTACCTTGATCAAAATTGCATGGAGGAGGATGAGTAAGAGTCCATGGAGTAGGATGGATTGCTGGATTGAGGAGTGGAAGATCGCATGACTCTCTTCTCACGCCTTCTAGTCTCATAGGCAGAGGGGCGTGGCTCATCTTCATGGCTTGGTGCGCTTAGAGTCCCTTGGAAGGAGTGGCGTCTTCCCGAAATAGTGCTATCCACTTCATCATCCTCTTGCTGCATCGCCTCATCATCCTCTTGTTGCATCTCTCCATGCCTTTGGGAAGAAGTTCCCCCAACTTTAGCCTTTAGCTCCTTGATTTGCCCTTTTAAGCCCTTCACCGTTTTCACAAGCTTCCTTATGGTTTTGTCTTGCCAATTGTTCCATCTTTGGAGAAGCTTGATGTGTTGGTGAGCTTGTCTAGAAGTCTCTCCTTGGTTGGTTGTTTCATAAGGTACAAAGTTGTACCTATCACTGCCATAGACCGAGGGAGCTTGGTAAGGCTGGTGGGAAGTGTCCCATGAACCCATAGGGAGTGTCATTATGTCATCAAGCTCTTCGTCGGATGGAGTGAAGGTAGCGTTTGACCTCTCCTTTAGGCTAGTGAGGTGAATGCAAGGCATTCGGATTGTAGCCTCCTTGAGCTTCTCCACATTGAACTTGTACCGGTAGCCACTTCCTTCCTTAACCAAGAAATGACCCTTAAGGAGGTAGGAGGAGTCTATAAACTCTCTCTCGGCTGATGGCTCGCCTAAGGTGATGCCCACTTCCTCAAGGATCGGTGTGATCATACCTCCGATGGCTATTGGGATTGAGCGGTCCTTCTTGCTAAATGCCCGAGCATGGTAAGTCACTGCATGAGCCAACCAAAGCTGTACCATACCATTCCCCGTGGTATCCCCGTTCATTAGGATGTTGTCATGACAGTAGCGGATGATGTCCTTAAGCCCAGTAGCAAGCATCTCCCATTCTTCAGTAGTCACAACCACGGTTTCCTTCTTGGCAAAGAAGGTGTTAGCTAACACCTTGTGAGCATAGCGAATGTAGGGATGACGGATCATTCTGTTCCTCACTCTCCCGGCCTTGAAATCCCCATGGGCAACAAACTTCCATAGCTTTTCCAACTCGCTCTTCCTAACATCCAAGCGGGATCCCGGACCGGTACCCTCATCAAACCCAAGTACTTCATTTAGGTTCTTGAAACCCATCTTGTAGGACTTGTTGCGAACCCGGAACTTGATGAAACCGAAACCATCCCTTAATTTATCAATCCCAGCCGAGCTTCAAGTTTCCACCACCAAAGTAGAGAGAAATTGGCAAGTCTCCTCTTGGTAACTCGGGTGTGAGTTGTTGAACCACCTTGCGTATCCCAAGTTCCGAAAGATCCTTGCTACATCATCCAAGAGACCTAGCTCTTCTAGCAGTTCATGATCCGGGTACTTAGTTCCCCTAAAAGGTCTCTCCATAAGGGCCTTGTATACCTCCGGGGGTGTTGGAGGAGTGGCCGCGGCTTTCTCAGCTTTCCTTGCTCTTGCTTTCTCCCTACTAATGTCCCTCTTTTGGGACAACTTCCTTATGACCGGTGGACTCTCCTCGGGATCCTTTTCTTCTACTTCCACGGGCCTCTTGCCTTGTCTCTTGCTAGCCTCACTCCTTGTTCTCCCCATTAGTACCTATACAAGCAAAATCTTGGAGAAGAGTGAGTATGTGATGAATTTTGAATTTTGAAAACCACAATCATGTAATTATAAAATTCCATGGAGGGTTGCAAGAATTAAAACTCAATGGCAATTAATAATAAAGCAAGAAATAATCCCATTTTAATGAAAATTTCTCTTAGCATTCAAAGATTTTAACAAGGAATTATTCAAATTAAGCACCCTCTAAGTGATTATAAATTAAAAGTCAAGAGGATTCTAGCTTAATTCCCTATATAACATGGGAAAACAAGTTTAAAGAAACCAAATTCCAAAATTTTGAACACTAATTAGGCTAAAACTTGAATTTTCGCAACTCTCCAAAATCCTAAAATAAAAATGTTCAAAAATCAAAATTTTCCCATGTTACTCCTTGAAAAACCTCAGCAATCATCACTCATAACAATAATCTACTATACCCAGCTCAAACAACTCATTCAAAGACCTTCTATCAATCCTAAATTCCAATTCATTCTCAAGGAGAATTCAAAGATAAAGAGAGAGGATGAGAAGGCAAACCTTGGTTCCACGCAAAGGTATGGTCGAAATTCACTAAGGAATCAAGAATGACCAACAATTTCGGAATTAATGCACTTGGAATCAAAGAATTTGATGAAGAATTGAGAGAGAAAAGAGAAAGACAAGTTCTTATCCTTATGTAAATGGGAAAAATCGTGGTGAATGAGAGATATGGGGAAGAAGGGGTTTTAAATCCTCAAAAATCGGTCCAATATAAGTGTGAGAAGTCAACATTAAACCGGTCAAAGGAAGGAAGAAAAGTCAAGCAAACCTGATTTTTAGGAAAATTTCGACGAGATACACCGAAACTCCTCGTCGAAACTGTGGTTCGGCGTGTCTCGTCGAAACTTTTGGCCGAACCGTCACCCTGGAAGAAAATTTCGACGTGCCCTCATCGAAATTGTTCACCGAAATTTCACCCTGGAAAAGAATTTCGACGAGTTACGCCGAAAATGTTCGCCGAAATTTCTTTAAAAATTTCCTCCACACCTTTTTCTTCAAGTCTAAGTCCTCCATACTCAACCTAAAACTTTCAAAAACTCATAGAAACATAATCATAGTACTAAATCAAGAATATATATACAAGGATAACCATGGGAATGCCTCCCAAGTGCGCTTGTTTAACGTCATTAGCTCGACTTTTCAAACCTTTTAGGCTAGAGGGGGGTTTTGAAGAGGGATTGAGCTTGCCTCCTCCTTTGACTCATGCACCAAGAATGGCTTGACCCTATGACCGTTAACTGTGAAGTCCTCACCATTCTTCCCTATCAAGGTGATGGCTCCATATGGCAACACTTCTCTAATCTCAAAAGGGCCTCCCCACCTTGACTTGAGCTTACCCGGGAACAACTTCAATCTTGAATTGTAGAGAAGAACCTTGTCACCAGCACTTAGCTCCTTCCTTACAATCCTCTTGTCATGGAAAGCTTTGGTCCTCTCCTTGTAGATTCTTGAGCTTTCATAAGACTCAAGCCTAATCTCCTCAAGCTCTTGGAGTTGGATTAACCTCTTCTCTTGGGCAGTTTTTATGTTGTAGTTGAGAAGCTTCACAGCCCACAAAGCCTTGTGCTCAATCTCAACTGGTAAATGACAAGCTTTCCCATACACAAGATTGAAGGGAGACCTTCCAATTGGTGTCTTGAAGGCTGTCCTATAGGCCCACAAAGCATCATCAAGCTTGATTGACCAATCTTTCCTTGTTAGACCCACAGTTTTCTCCAAAATAGCTTTGATCTCACGGTTTGAGACTTCCACTTGACCACTAGTTTGAGGGTGGTAAGGGGTAGCTACCTTATGCTTGACACCATGCTTGTTCAATAACCCTTCAAAAACCTTGTTGATGAAGTGGCTTCCTCCATCACTAATCACCACTTTTGGTACACCAAACCTTGGGAAGATTATGCTCTTGAACAATTTGACCACAACCTTGGAGTCATTAGTGGGACTTGCAATGGCTTCAACCCACTTTGACACATAATCAACAGCCACTAGGATGTATTGGTTACCAAAAGAAGAAGGGAAAGGTCCCATGAAGTCTATTCCCCAAACATCAAATAATTCTACTTCCAAGATAGGGTTTTGGGGCATCTCATCTCTTTTGCTAATGTTCCCCTTCCTTTGACAAGGCTCACATCTCTTGATATACTCATGAGTGTCCTTGAACAATGTAGGCCACCAAAACCCACTTTGAAGCACCTTTGTAGCTGTTTTGAAAGTTGCAAAATGCCCTCCATATTTAGACCCATGACAATGGAAGATCACACTCTCAACTTCTTCTTGTGCCAAGCATCTTCTATATATCCCATCAGCACATCTCTTATAGAGGTAGGGCTCATCCCAATAGAAGTGTGACACATCTCTCAAGAACTTCTTTTTGTGATAGGTGTTGAGATGAGTGGGCTCCTCATTGCATACCAAGTAGTTAACAAAATCAGCGTACCAAGGCTCACTCTTTGCTTCCATGCCTTGAATCTCTTCAAGCTTTCTTCCAATTCCATGCACACTAGCAATGCTCTTGATCATCATAATTTGTTCCTCCGGTAAAGAATCATTGATTGGCAAAGCATCTTCAATCCTCATCCTTGACAAATTATCAGCCACACCATTTTCTACACCCTTCTTGTCCACTATTTCCATGTCAAACTCTTGTAGAAGCAGAATCCATCTAAGGAGCCTTGGCTTGGTCTCCTTCTTGGCATAAATATGGCGCAATGCAGCATGATCGGTATACACTATGACCTTTGATCCCACCAAGTAAGATCTAAACTTCTCAAAAGCAAATACAACTGCCAAGAGTTCCTTTTCTGTTGTAGCATACTTGGTTTGAGCATCATCAAGTGTTCTACTAGCATAGTAAATCACATGAAGCTTCTTGTCTTTCCTTTGCCCAAGCACAGCTCCAACGGCATAGTCACTAGCATCAGCCATGATCTCAAAAGGTAGACTCCAATCCGGTGCTTGCACAATGGGGGCACTCACAAGTGCCTTCTTGATGGTCTCAAAAGCTTGCAAGCACTCTCCATCAAACTGAAAATCCACCTCCTTGCAAAGGAGTCTTGTCAAAGGCCTAGCAATCTTTGAGAAGTCCTTGATGAACCTCCTATAAAACCCAGCATGCCCAAGGAAACTCCTTATACCTTTCACATTTGATGGTGGTGCCAAGTTGATCATGACATCTATCTTGGCTTTGTCCACTTCTATACCATCTTCAGAAATCTTATGACCCAACACAATGCCTTGGTTGACCATGAAGTGACACTTTTCCCAATTTAGCACCAAGTGAGACTCTTCACATCTTTGTAGAACCCTGCAAAGATTAGAAAGACAAGCAGAAAAAGAGGCACCATACACAGAAAAGTCATCCATAAACACCTCTACCATTTCCTCAATAAGATCGGAGAAGATACTCATCATGCACCTTTGAAAGGTGGCTGGAGCATTACATAACCCAAATGGCATCCTTCGATATGCAAAGGTACCATAAGGGCATGTGAAAGTAGTCTTCTCTTGATCATTAGGATGAATGGGTATTTGGAAGAACCCACTATATCCATCAAGGAAACAATAGAAGGGATGGTTAGCCAATCTCTCAAGCATTTGATCAATAAAAGGAAGAGGGAAATGATCTTTCCTAGTAGAAGCATTGAGTTTTCGATAATCAATACACATCCTATGGCCGGTGATGGTTCTAGTTGGTATTAATTCATCCTTATCATTCTTAATCACAGTGATTCCACCCTTCTTAGGGACAACATGCACGGGAGACACCCAAGTGCTATCACTAATAGGGTAAATCACATTAGCTTCCAAAAGTTTTAAAATTTCCTTCTTCACCACCTCCTTAAGGTTTGGGTTTAATCTTCTTTGGTGTTCAATTGAGGAAGTGTTTTCATTTTCAAGGTGAATCCTATGAGTACAAAGCATAGGAGATATGCCTTTGATATCACTCAAAGAGTAACCAATAGCTCTCCTATACTTTCTCAACTCATTAAGGAGAGAGTTGAGCTCATCATCACTCAAGCAATCATTCACAATTACGGGGTAAGTAGAGTTAGGGCCTAAGAAAGCATACCTTAGTCCAATGGGAAGTGGTTTGAGGTCCACCTTTGGGGCCTTAAGTTCGCTCCAATCCTCATCAAGGTCCTTAGCCCATTCGCTATCCTCAAGCTCCTCTAGCTTTTCCTCTTGCCCTTGACTTGAAACCTCAACTTCCATGGACCTCTTGTCTTGGTCACATTCCACTTCACCCTCACATGAAGCTACCAATCGTGTAAAAACTTCCTCCCCATCTAGAGCCTTGCGCGAATCAAGCATTTGCATGTATGCTTGTGTTTCCTCATCCAAGTACCCATTCTCTCCATGTGGTTTGGTGAGAGCAACACCAAGATGGTCCTCTTGAGCTAGTTCCTCTAGCAACTCATCGGCTAGCTCATCCATAGTCTCAATGTAGAATACTTGACCATCAATGGTGGGCTTCCTCAAAGTCTTCTTTATGTCAAACTTCAACTCAATCCCTTTTCCAAGATGTAAGCCAATCTTTCCATGCTTAACATCTATAATAGCACCAGCTGTAGCTAGGAAGGGTCTTCCCAAAATCAAAGGATCCTTTGGCTCTTCATCCATCTTGAGCACCATGAAATCCGTGGGGATGATGAAGTTACTAACCTTGATAGGCAAATCTTCAAGAACTCCAATAGGTAACCTCACACTTCTATCCGCAAGTATCAAGGAGATTCCACACTCTTTGTACTTGGTGAAACCAAGCTTCTTTGCAATTGAATAGGGCATAAGGTTGATGCTAGCTCCAAGATCACACAAGCAATTTTCAAAACTAAGAGGACCTAGGGCGCATGGTATTGTGAAAGATCCGGGGTCTCCTAGCTTCTTTGGTATCACATTGCTTTGGATTATGGCACTACACTCTTGAGAAACTAGCATAACTCCTTGGATATCCCTTGCTCTTTGTGCCACGGTATCCTTCAAGAACTTAGCATATTGTGGAATCATCATAAAGGCATCCACCAAAGGCATCTTGAGCTCAATGTCTTTGATTTGCTTGTCAAACATAGCCTTGTATTTCTCCACCAATTGTTTCTTAAACCTCCCGGGAAAAGGAAGCTTAGGCTTGTAGGGTGGAGGAACAAATCTTGACTCCTTCTTGTGCAAATCCTCCTTTGGCTTCTCCTTTACCACTTCCTTACTCTTCTTTGCAATATATACATCATCAAAAGTTATAGCATCTTGAGCTTTTTCAAAGCTATCCTCCCCATCTTGAATTTCAATGTCCTCATTGATCAAAGGACTTGACCTTGGAGGCAACTCCTTTCCACTTCTCAAAGTAATGGCATTGATGTACTCCTTGGGATTTGCTTCACACTTTCCCGGTAGAGTACCTTGAGAGTTGGAGCTAGAAGCCTTGCCTTTCTCTAGCTGCTTGAACTTTTGTTGAAGACCCCCAATTTGAGTAGCAAGCTCATTGAGTGAGGAGTCCATCCTTGTGTTGATTTCAGCAATCTTCTTTCCCATATTAGCATCACTATTGGCTTGACCTTGTAGGATTTGTTGAAGCATAAGCTGAACATTGTCTTGTGGTGGACCTTGTGAAGCTTGATTAAAACCCGGTGGAGCATTGCCTTGGTTGAACCTTTGCCCACCAAAGTTGCCTTGGTTTCCTCCTTGGTAGTTAGACCTTGGTGCATAACCTTTTTGTTGATTGTTGTAGGGCACAAAAGGCTTTCCTTGAGTAGCTTGTGGAGGGTAAACTTGGTCTTGGGGGTTAGCCACATTAGTACTCCTATAAGAGAGGTTGTTGTTCCCCTTATAGTTGTTGTTATAGTTGTTGTTGTATCCTCCTTGGCCTCCCACGAAATTTACCTCCTCTTGACCCTCTTGGTATTCAACTTGATCATCACAATCCTCCACATTATCTTCAACAAAATGTACATGCCTTTGGTTTGAGGACATGAGCTTGTCCATCTTGTCATGTAGAGACTTCATTTCCCTCTTGTGAGCATCAAAATCACCTCCCCTTGGAGCTCTATCATAGTCTTCATTGTAATTACCATCACTCAAGGCAAGATTCTCTACAAGCTCCAAACCATCTTCAACATCTTTGCCCAAGAAATTCCCATTGCTTGCGGTATCAAGAAGCATTCTTATCTTTGGTAGAACACCTCTATAGATTGTGCTTAGTAGAGACTCTTGTGTGAAGCCATGATGAGGACATTGCATTGTGTAGCCCTTGAATCTTTCCCATGCTTCATTGAAAGACTCATTGCTCTTTTGAGTGAAGCTAGAGATCTCATTCCTCAACTTGGCGGTCCTAGAGTTGGAGAAGAACTTAGATAGAAAGGCTTTCTTACACTCATCCCATGTAGTGATAGTACCTTGAGGCAAAGTTTTCTCCCATTGCCTTGCTCTATCCCCAAGAGAGAAGGGAAAGAGTCTTAGTTTGAAGGCATCTTCACTCACACCATTCATCTTGAATAAGCCACAAACTCTATCAAAGTTGTCCAAGTGATCTAGAGGATCCTCCATTGGCAACCCATGGAACTTGTCTTGTTGAACCATAGAGATGAAAGCTGGCTTCACTTCAAAAGTATTGTTTTGAACCGGTGGAGGATTGATACCATAGCGATTTTGATGTGTATTTGGAGCATCTCCAGCCCCAATAGTCCTTCCTAGTCTTGGCGCATGTAAGGGGTTTCCATTCCCCCTTGGTGCTTGCGCCAAGTTCATTGGAGGAGCTTGATCTCTTTGTTGTTCTTCCATTCTCAACCTCTCTAACCTTGCAGCTTCCCTTCTTGCAATCCTTGCAACCTTTTCCAATTGATCAATGTCTTGAAAACCTTGGAAGTTGTTGTCTCCTTGTGATCTCAAATGCATTCAAGGAAAAACTGAAATCTAGAAAAGTAGATGGTCAATAAGCAAAAAGATCACTTAGTCTCAAACAAAACTCAAATCTTAATGATCAATCAATCCCAATATGGCAACGGCGCCAAATTGAAACAAGAGTTTTTATGTCTTGCAAGCAATTCCTCAATTGCTCATATCATTGCAATATATTGAGGTATCAATCCATCTTGGGAGATGATGCAATAAGAATACAAAGTTAAGTCTAAGCTAAGCTAAAATGATAAAAGCAAGTCACAAACAAGAATTGAAAGCTAAACACAAACTAAAAGAGATACTACTAGAGCAATACTATGAAACTAAGCCTTAATCACTACTAATCAAGATACTAAGCAAGGATTACTACTAAGCAAGATTATCAATTGACTAAATCGAAACCTAGGGATGGAATCATTGATTTGGGAAACTAAATGGACAACCTTGCAATCATTTAAGCAACTAATCAAGCTAACTCTATACCTAGAACACTTAATTTAGATTAGACCATGATGTGTGGCTCAAATCCCTTTGTTAATCATCCTAATGAACTAATGATGTTTTAGCATTAAGATAATCAACAAGCATTAATAACAAGTCTAAATGGTATGATAAACACTCTAGACATCTAATGTCTTAGGCTAGAAATGTAAATCTCTTATTAAGTTGGTTCAAGCATTTCATCAAACACTTGGTGGGTGGATGAAATGCCTATGATCCAAAATAGCAAAGATTAGCTATTTGGCATGAAGAACTACTTAATAAGAAGAGAAAAGGAAGAATCTATCCTAGATTGCAAGTTTGAACCATAAGAAATCCCTAAATCTAACCCATCCCTAAGTTCCTAAGGAAACTACTCACTAATCATGCTTAAACCCATCAAATCAAAGATTAGAGAAAGGTTAAACATGATTAGAGAAAGATAAAACAAGAAATCTAAGAAAGATATTGCATTAAACTCAAAGATTCAAAGCTTAAACAAGGTTTTTCTCCAAGAGGCTAAAAGTTTAGGCTAAGAACAAGAGAAAATAAAAGTTGGCATAAAAAAATTAGGTCTAAAGAGTATTTATAGGAGGGACCCATAAAGTAGACAAAAAGAGTTTTTCTGGGAGAATTTCGACCAAGCTCATCGAAACAAGTCGTCGAAACTTCATCCTGGAGAGAAGTTTCGACGAAGCCTCGTCGAACCGAGTCATCGAACGGGTCTTCAAGCTTCGATCCGTCTTTATGCGTCTTGGAGAATTTCGACGAGCTTCATCGAAACTGTTCGTCGAACCAGCGTCCTGGAGAGAACTTTCGACCAGCCTCATCGAAACTGTTCGTCGAACCAGCGTCCTGGAGAGAACTTTCGACCAGCCTCGTCGAAACTATTCGTCGAAACTTCTTCAGGATCCTTCTTCTCCATCTTTTTGGCAACTTCTTGCTCTTCCAAGTGATGTGCCATTCCTCTCCAACTCCATTGTTGCTTCCACAGCATCCATGTTACCTGATCAAGACTTCAAATGCACCAAAACAATCTAGGACTCTAAATGATACAATGCAACACAATGATGCTATATTAGACCCCTAAATGATGAGAAACTTATACTAAATGGATGCTAAAATGATGCAAAATATAGACATATCAACTGCTCCTGATCCAATCTAGCTTGCCTAGAACTTCTTTGATCATCATGGTTGTGATAACTAGGTTTTTTAGGCCTATGACCAATGACCCAACACTGTTAACCGAATGCAGTATAGCGTATGGGGTATCAATCCAATTTGGGAGTGTTAGTGAACAGAACGGTCATATCGGAGTCATAAGTCAAGTTCGAAATAGGTAAAGATTGAGACTTTCCTACTAAAAACGACTTAAAGACAGATCTTGTGTCACTCAAGACCATAAATAAAACTACTCTAAGGGTTTTAAGCAGAAACTACAGATTTAAACGGTAAAAAAGATAAGCTTTCAAAATAAAAGAAGGATCAGGATGGGTTTTATGAACTAGGTGACTCTCGGTTTTGTTTTATCAAGCTAAAGCTTTTGGATCACATCAAGACTTGGTCTTTTGATGGTGATTCTTAGGTAAAGGGATCCTCAAATCGTTTAACTCATGGTGTTTGGGTCTAAACTCTTTGAATCTCTATCACCATAGACTAGCTCTCGCATAGCGGTACAATAAAAGAAATAAGCATCTGCAACATCCTTATTGAACCGTAAGACTCTTGGACAGAGGGTTAGTCTTAGCCCAAGAAATCAAACTCTTGTTCATGGATCCGGCTAAGCAAGCACGTGACGTTCGTGTCAAGCCGCCTGTGGACTTTAGGCTAGATGGCCAAACTAGACTAAGATTTGGGAATGATAAACAAGAAAGAATCTAACTTTATATTTTAGCTAAGCAAGAAATATAAACCTGAGAGCTCCTTGGTCCTTTTAACCCATCAAAATCCTAAAAAGACTACTCACTTGCCATTTGAGAAACCTCCAGATCCACAAGGATAAAAAGGTTACTCATGGCTTGCAAGATAGCCGAAAATAAGAAAAGGAAGAAACTTTCTTGAAATCTACTAAGCAATAATACTTAAAACTTCAAGATTGCATAAAAATCAAAGCTTTGAAATAAGCTTCAATGGCGAAATACAAAGGTAGTTCTCGGTTTGAAAGAGAAGACAGAAAAGTGATAAGGATAAGAGTGGAGAGAGTATTTATACATAAAAGAGGAAAAACCTAAAACGTTGGGACCACTTTCCCGAAATGGTACTATTTTGGCTTTTAGCATTTCGAGCTGAAGTCGTGGTGAACAAGCCGAAACGCTAACTCTTCTGAATCTTCGGGCAGGCTCCATATCGAGCAAGTGTTTCGGGATCATGTCGTGAAGGCTTGCCTTCCTTGTAACTTGAATCGGGTGCTTCCCGTTTCCTTGCTCCGATATCCGTCTTCATTCAATCCTCTTGCTGGATCTTCGCTCCGAGGTGGCTCTTTCGGGATCAAGCCGCTGCTACTCGTCGAGGTTCATCTTGCCCTTGTCCGCATCGGCTACGAGGTCGTGATCCAAGCTCGATACTGCTCACTTGTCCTCCATCCGAGATCTCTTTCCTTGGTTTCTTCTTCGGACCATCCTAAACACCTGAGAAAGCACTCCAAACATGCAAGACTATGCAAAAACCTAACCTAATGCATCTATCCTAACATGAGTGAAAACGTGATGGAAACTAAGACTAAAGTGCAAGAATGAAGTCCTAACTATCATGAAACATGTACTAAAAACATGCAATTTACAGAGATATCAACACCCCCAAACTTGCCTTTTTGCTTGTCCTCAAGCAAAAGCCAACCGGAGGGGTGAGGTTTTAAAATAAAAGGTGTAAGTTTGAATCCAAAACGCCATTTAAAGGAAATCAACTCAATGTCTAAGTTCAGGTTTCTAGGATGCAAGTCGAATTCTACCTATCCAGAAAGCTTTAGCCACATTCATCACAATAATCAAGCAAAATCAATCTCAACTTAGATGCACATTCAAATTCCCAATTCTCTTTCACATTCATTATGAAATTTAAAACATGGATCTCATTCATACTTGTCAATTAACTCATTTAGCTCAGGGTAAGGTCACGAGCTAAGTATGAACTCGTAGTGCGAACGGGTTAAGTGTTTAATGGGATCACTCTTGAAAGGAACCTTTTTAATGCAAAATGCTAAGGGTAAAAACCAATGGATGCATACAAGGCTAGACTACCATCTACCCAGAACATCTATTTCGTTTCCTACCCTAGTCTATATTGCTCCCTCCTAAGCTACCCTACTTTTTGGCATTTCGCCTTATTCCCGTTATTGCTCCTCGATATTACCTTTCCTGGTCATTTCTGGGGACTTCTTCTTTGTTGGAGATCGGTTTCGGCTTTCTGGCTTCTTTGTTGCGTTCCTTGTGTTTCACCTTTGGTGTTGTTGGCCGGATTTAGACTTTGTTGATTGACCTTCTTTTGCTTTCTTTTGGAATCGCCTTTTTCTTCTTTTGTTTTCAAGCCTTTTTGGTGCCGCCATCTCCTTAATATGTGTCCCCATCTGACTCCTCGGTATCTTTCCCTTTTTTTCTGTCAATATGTGATCAATCGAAATACACCCCCTTTTTCCTAGTCTACCCAGCAATATCAGCTTCAAATTTCGGTATCAAGCCGATTTCAGTGTCTAAACCACCTATCCTAGTGTTGACTCGAGATGTGAGCCAACGTCTACATGGGAATCTAACCTTGTCGGCCTAAACCCAACACTTTTTGCCTAAGAAGATTCGAAAATGGTGCAAGGGCCTCACATGCTCTCACAAAAGTGTTTATGGCTTTGAAACAAAGATTAAGGCTTTGGGTGTGGTCTGGTACTTGGACTAGCAGAAGAGTGGTAAAAAGGAAAAGAAAGTCCAAGTGAAATCCATGAGTTATTTGACAAACACAAACGAGATAATTAAAATTTTCAAATTAACGGTTCAAGTTCATTAGGGAAATGGTTCAAGTCGCAATGCATCAAGTTAAAACCAAATTTCACAAGACAAATTCCAAATGTGGTGTTGCCTTAAGCTCAGTCTAATTCAAAATGCATCAAACAAACAAGAACTAAGGCATTGAGTTCATGACTTAAAAATGACTATTTACAAGGATTCATCATACTTATCACCCTATGCGAATGCTTATGAATCCTAAATGAATGCATCTAGACTCAATCCTAATATGGAAATGCGACTACATGAATATTTTTGTGGAACAAATTTTTCAAAATTTTTCAATTTTTTGTGTTTTTCTATGCAAGTTTTACGAATGCAATGGTTGATCTAAATGATGCATAACTACGTACTCCCCCAAACTTAAATCACACAGTCCTTGTGTGATAGAAGAGAGGAAGAATACGGTCCTAAGATGATGCAAGAATGTTCAAACAAAAAGCAGAAAATAAAGAAAAAGAAATGCTTATATACAACGGTTTGGGAGTGGTACCTCACTGTTCGGTATGATGTGAGGACGTGGTGTCCTCACTGGTCGAGAAGGAAGGATTGTCTGATTCTGGTATCGGGGACTGGCTCGCACGCCTCTTCCTCGATATGCTCTCCTCCTGGCAGGAATGCCTTGCTGGCTTGCTATGGTAGTGTTCTCTTGGCAGGAACGAGAAGGAATGCCTCTCCTGGGGAGTTTGGCTGTCTGCTTCGTCCGATTCTTCTTCTTCGTTCCCTTCTGCTTCCTCTGGAGACATATCGGCTTCAAACCGTGGCGATGATGTCGAGCCCTTCAGCTTCGAGGTGAGTGACTTGATTTGCCCTTTCAGGCCTTTCACGTGGCCTTTGATTCCTTTCACTGTGGAGACTAGCTTTCTGATCGAACGGTCTTGCCACTTGCAGTACCGCTGGAGCACATTGATCCTATTGTGAGCCGCCTTGAGAGTTCGGTGTGGTCCACTGGTGATTGGATCAAAATGATAGCGATCCGCTCCATAGAGAGGGAAACCAAACTCGTCGGTAGGGTCATCATGGGCGTCTTCATCCTCATCTTCTTCTTCAGCAACCATATCGGCTCCTTCCCGATATTCCTCCTTGTAGTCCTCATTGAAGCCAGCTCCGTATGGGAAGAGATGCTCATCCTGTGGGTCGAAATCCAGATTCTTTGACTCCCTTATCGTGGTCAACCACGGGTTCGGCAAGAACAGTACTGCAGCTTGTCCTGATGCACTGGTGAATTGAAATCGGTGTCCATGCCGATATGGCTTCCCGAGAAACTGGCACTTCTTTAGATATGCAATATCTATCCACCGGATTCCGTGAGTTGGCTCCTCGAGATCAATGCCAGCCCCTCTCAGGATGGCGGATACAACTCCTCCACAGCCTATCTGAGGCCTGTCGCTTGGTGTGGATATCATCCACGATTTGTAGTGGAGAAGCTCCTTCAGCAATAACGTGATCAACCCGGTGCTTCTTCTGCTTCCCTTCAGTTCAAACTCGTTCCGCGTCTCTTGAATGATTTCTACCAGACCGTCGTCCATGATCTCCAGCTCCTTAGTCAGGACAGCTCCACATTCCGTTCTCACAAAGAAAGTATGTGCAATAGCTCTTTGCACATACCTCAAGGCTGGATGCCTTATCCTGGTGCTCTTGTTCACTCCGGGCCTGTACGTTCCTACCCCAATGTACCTCCAGCTCCTCCCTTTCTATATTCAGGGACATCTCGCGCATATCGCCTTGGCTAAATCCGAATATCGACTCCAGCTCCCGACATGTCATTCGGTGAGTATTGCTTCCATACTTGAAGCGGATGTGCCCATCGCCGACTTCCTCCTGAGTAATCTCTCCAAACGCGTAGAAGGTTACCTCCAGTGTTGCAAGGAACTGGAAGGTTGCTTCATCATGGGACGCATAAGCGTTTTCCATGAATTTCTTCAAACCCATTGCGTTGAAGAGGATCTGGCAGTCTTCGTAGATGCCCAATTTGATCATAGTTTCCTCATGGGGTAGCGTGTGGCCTTGAAATCCATTCGCCTGAATGCTGCACGCATTTCGGCTAGGGTGTGTCGGGAACTCGTACTTCTCCTTCTCGATGCACGTGTGGGTGAACGTACTATAGCCGCTCGGCTGAACTCTCCGACTGGTCTCTTTCCTTCTCTCTTCTCCATTTGGTATTCCCTTGATCTCCCAAGAATAGATCCGCTTCTTGTTGCTCCTACCATTGTACCTATCAATTAAAAACACTCGAAAGTGTGTAAGCACAAGGAAGAACACTAATAGCAAAGCTTATCTTGCATGTATGTTTAAACTTAAGGCAACTCTATTCATGACTAAAGAGACCCAAGCAAACATATCCGAGTTATTACTAGATCGGGAAAAAGCCTAAACCGTGAAGAATAAAGAGTGTTACTTATAAATTGTTCTTCACAAATTCAGATTTTTAGACAAGCTTGAGTTTAAACAAAAGGGTGGAAAAGAGATTTTCAGAATCTCAACACTTCAAAAGAGTTTAGCCGTGAAGCTATTCTCTCAAATAGATATGCCAAAATTCAGAAAATCCTACAAAAAACCCTAAGTTTTTATGCAAAATTGTCTACAAAACGTTTCTCCATCTACTCTCAAATCCCTAATGCGACGAATCTAAGCAATCCTAAGAGACCATCAATCATATCGTCATAGATCAAAAATTACCTTAGAATGATATTTGCAAAAATCTTTGGATGAAAGCACAGATTCGAGTTTGCGAAATAAGAGCTTAAAATCAAATTTCTAGGATTGAGAGTGATGGGGAATGAAAACGAGAGAGGCGAGGATTTTTATAAAGAGGAGATATGGGGAAGAGAAGGGTTGACTAGGGTTTATTGGTTTGGGGAATAGTTGTCGGTTAACCCCAACCAAGTGTTCTTGCCTTATCCAAAAAAGTGGGCCATTAATTTGAGCGCTTTTCTCGGATTGACCAAGTCTAATTACCCTATTACCTGGACGACCATATCAGGTTGACTCCATTATGGATATCGGCTGGTTCCTGATATGTGACCACAGCGAAGGTTGTCTAGCTTAGGCTTCGTTCTATATCGGCTACACACCGTTGTGCCTGCTCGACAGAGAATGCCTAGGGACAATATCAGGGTGTTATCCCGGTATTATATCCCGTTGCTGTGCTAGACAACTCCTCATAGGTTTAGCTCCTCTTATACGCAAGTGACCCCACCCTATCTTTTATGGGATCCTGAAAACATTAAACTAGACTAGAAAAAGCATTAATATGTACATGGATAAGCTTGGGGTGCCTCCCAAGAGCGCTTTATTTTGAGTCACTTAGCTTGACTTTTCTTGATCATTTTTCAGTGTGAAAGGGGGAAACGAACACACCTCGATCCTGTAGGAGGATCTTTACTTTTCTTAATCATAGAGATGAAATCAGCCAGAGATACATTAGATGTCCCCTCTTTGCTTACCTTAGAACTCTTTTGAATGGTCAAATCGGTGTCTTTTATCACCTTAAGGTAAGCAAAGGGTCTGACCTTTCCTTTGCATTTCAGCTTGTATCTTATCTCATCATCAGCAGAGAGGACAGGTTTGTGAGTCATACCTTCCAAAAGATCATCGAGGGTTGGTCCTTTCTCATAGGATTTCTTGCAAGTGATCACCTCTTTTGGTGTTTCACGGACTTCTTTTGGCTGATCCTCGAACATAGCGTTGAGCGAGACTCCATCAAAGCTAGCTCCATCGTAGCATATTTCCATTGATGGGTCTTGAGTTTTCCCAATCGGCTTCTTCAGCACAAGAGAGTATTCATGATCTTTTTCGTCGATCTTCTTCCCCTTTTTGTCAAAATGCATCACTAAGCTCTCGGTTAGCCTTAGCTCTACCTTTCTGCTTCTACAATCAAACATACAACCGTCAGAGGTTAGGAAAGGTCTTCCCAACAGGAGGGTTTTCTTGACATCTTGGTCCATTTCTATCACCAGAAAGTCGCTTGGTAGAAGCACATTTCCAATCATAAGAGGTAGGTCTAGTAGCTTCCCAACCGTCTTCCTTTCACTTCCATCGGCCAGTGATAACGGCTTCTTGCAGTCGGTATAGGTATCATACCCGAGACGCTTAGCCGTGGCGAGACTCATAACGTTAATGCTTGCTCCGAGATCACACAGACAGTCTTCAAAGGTGATTCCTCCGAGTGTGCATGGAAGAGTGAATGATCCTGGATCTTCCAGCTTCTTCACTACTAAGATTCTCTTCACGAGCTGCTGCATTCCTTCCTATGGTTGCCATTGCATCGACATAGAGCTTGTCCTTAAAAGCTACTAGGAAAGCTGGAATAGGCTTGGTGCTGTCAGCATTGTTGAATAGATCATCAACCTTCTTCAAGGTTTCGATCAATTCGGCTTCTTATTCCTCTATTAGCCGCTTCTTGTGCCTCTGAGGGTATGGCATTGGTGGTTTGTAGACTCGCAGGAATGGTGCTTTTGGGGGAACAGTGGCTGCTTTCTCTTCAGAGGCTTCCAAATTTTTCGAACTCCCTCCCCTTCTTAGGATGTCGATGTCCTCATCGACTTGAGCCCGTTTTGGAGAAGTGATTTCGGGTAGATCCCGTTTTTCCTTGTCGAAAGTGGTGATCATTTGGCAATACTCCTTTGGATTCATGACGGATTTTTCAGGAAGGTTGCTTTTTTGGCTTGTAGATGCAATTCCTTTGTTGTTCTCCAATGCTTTAACGCGAGTGGTTAAGGCTTCAATCTTCCCGGATAGTTCCGTGTTGACACCATCTATCTTGTTATTTACTTCAGCAAAACGTTTGTGTATATCCGCTTGGATATACGTTTGACCGTGGAGTAGTTGCTTTAAGGTGCCCTCTAAGTTAAAACCAGCTTGAGCAGGTGGATTTCCTTGTTGTTGTTGAAAGCCAGGAGGTGCAACGGCTTGTTGTCGTGGCTGGTAACCGTTTTGATTCTGGAACCGTGGTACAAAGCCTTGTTGGTTCGTGTATGTCACGAATTGTTTTGCTCNGTGCTGTCAGCATTGTTGAATAGATCATCAACCTTCTTCAAGGTTTCGATCAATTCGGCTTCTTATTCCTCTATTAGCCGCTTCTTGTGCCTCTGAGGGTATGGCATTGGTGGTTTGTAGACTCGCAGGAATGGTGCTTTTGGGGGAACAGTGGCTGCTTTCTCTTCAGAGGCTTCCAAATTTTTCGAACTCCCTCCCCTTCTTAGGATGTCGATGTCCTCATCGACTTGAGCCCGTTTTGGAGAAGTGATTTCGGGTAGATCCCGTTTTTCCTTGTCGAAAGTGGTGATCATTTGGCAATACTCCTTTGGATTCATGACGGATTTTTCAGGAAGGTTGCTTTTTTGGCTTGTAGATGCAATTCCTTTGTTGTTCTCCAATGCTTTAACGCGAGTGGTTAAGGCTTCAATCTTCCCGGATAGTTCCGTGTTGACACCATCTATCTTGTTATTTACTTCAGCAAAACGTTTGTGTATATCCGCTTGGATATACGTTTGACCGTGGAGTAGTTGCTTTAAGGTGCCCTCTAAGTTAAAACCAGCTTGAGCAGGTGGATTTCCTTGTTGTTGTTGAAAGCCAGGAGGTGCAACGGCTTGTTGTCGTGGCTGGTAACCGTTTTGATTCTGGAACCGTGGTACAAAGCCTTGTTGGTTCGTGTATGTCACGAATTGTTTTGCTCCTCCTGCTTGTTGCTGTGGGTATGTCTGGTCCTATGGGTTGGCGACGTTTGTGCTCCGGTAGGACAGGTTGTTGTTTGGTCTCCAATTGTTGTAACCTCCTTGAGCGTTGATGTAGTTAATATCTTCGTACTTAACGTCCTCCCCTTCTTGAACTTGAGTGAGTTCTTCCACGAAATGTACTTCCTTTTGAGCTTGGACAAGTAGTAACCTGTCAAGTTTCTCATTTAGCTCCTTGATCACTCTCCGGCTTCCATCTACTTCTTCTTTGGAACCTCGGTTGGATCTGTCATAGTCTTCGTGGTAAGAAGAGTCACTCTGAGCTAGATTTTCGACCAGAGCAAGACCATCGTCAACATCTTTGGCTAAGAAATTGCCATTATCGAGAAGCATCCGAATCTTAGGAATGACACCACGGTAGAGAGTGCTGAGGAGTGATTCCTGACTGAATCCATGGTGGGGACACTGAGTAGTGTATCCCTTGAATCGCTCCCAGGCTTCACCGAAGGTCTCATTGGATTTCTGAGTGAATCGGGTTGTCCTCGATGTAGAAAAGAACTTCGTCAGAAAAGCTTTTTTGCAGTCTGCCCACGAGGTAATGGATCCATGGGGCAGAGTCTTTTCCCAGGCGTGTGCTTTGTCTCCCAACGAGAATGGAAACAATCTCAGCTTGAAACCGTCTTCGCTTAAACCGTTTATCTTTGTCATAGCGCACACACGGTCGAACTGGTCGAGATGATCGAGTGGGTCTTCCAAAGGTAGGCCGAAGAATCTGTTGTTCTGGACCATGGAAATCAGACCGCTCTTTATCTCGAACTTATTATTTTGGACTGGTGGTGGCTGAATGCCATGTCGGCTTGCTGTCGAAATCGGTGCGTCTCCTGCACCGATTTGCGTAATAGATCTTGGAGCAGCTCCAACGCTAGGCTGTCCTTGGACTCCTTGTACACCCTGTGGACCTTGGGGTCCTTGGTGACCTTGTTCTCCTTGTGCACCAGCTGCGCCCGTAGCTCCTTGAGCACCTTGTGGATTATCCATTGTCACACGGTCTTGTGTTTCGGCTTGTTCCCGATTTCGTCTGGTTGATCGCTCGAGCAGGTGTATATCGTCTATTCGGGGAACAAGATTTGTTGTACCGTGTGAGCGTAGGTTCATATACCTGTCAAAACAGAGATATGCGAGTAGAAGTGTTAAATAACTAGAAAAATAAAAATTTGTCCGTATAACGACCTAATACCGAAATGACTAAACTATCTCCCAAATCGGCAACGGCGCCAATTGATAACTAGGTTTTTTAGGCCTATGACCATTGACCCAACACTGTTAACCGAATGAGGTACAGCGTATGGGGTATCAATCCAATTTGGGAGTGTTAGTGAACAGAACGGTCATATCGGTGTCATAAGTCAAGTCCGAAATAGGTAAAGATTGAGACTTTCCTACTAAAAACGACTAAAAGACAGATCTTGTGTCACTCAAGATCATAAATAAAACTACTCTAAGGGTTTTAAGCAGAAACTACAGATTTAAACGGTAAAAAAGATAAGCTTTCAAAATAAAAGAAGGATCAAGATGTGTTTTATGAACTAGGTGACTCTCGATTTTGTTTTATCAAGCTAAACCTTTTGGATCACATCAAGACTTGGTCTTTTGATGGTGATTCTTAGGTAAACGGATCCTCAAATCGTTTAGCCCATGGTGTTTGGGTCTAAACTCTTTGAATCTCTATCACCATAGACTAGCTCTCGCATAGCGGTACAATAAAAGAAACAAGCATCTGCAACGTCCCTATTGAACTGTAAGACTCTTGGACAAAGGGTTAGTCTTAGCCCAAGAAATCAAACTCTTGTTCATGGATCCGGCTAAGCAAGCACGTGACGTTCTTGTCAAGCCGCCTGTGGACTTTAGGCTAGATGGCCAAACTAGACTAAGCTTTGGGAATGATAAACAAGAAAGAATCTAACTTTATGTTTTAGTTAAGCAAGAAATATAAACCCGAGAGGTCCTTGGTCCTTTTAACCCATCAAAATCCTAAAAAGACTACTCACTTGCCATTTGAGAAACCTCCAGATCCACAAGGATAAAAAAGTTACTCATGGCTTGCAAGATAGCCGAAAATAAGAAATGGAAGAAACTTTCTTGAAATCTACTAAGCAATAATACTTAAAACTTCAAGATTGCATAAAAATCAAAGCTTTGAAATAAACTTCAATGGCGAAATACAAAGGTAGTTCTCGGTTTGAAAGAGAAGACAGAAAAGTAAAATAAGCAAGCGTGATGATAAGGATAAGAGTGGAGAGAGTATTTATACATAAAAGAGGAAAAACCTAAAACGTTGGGACCAGTTTCCCGAAATAGTACTATTTTGGCTTTTAGCGTTTCGGGCTTAAGTCTTGGTGAACAAGCCGAAATGCTAACTCTTCTGAATCTTCGGGCATGCTCCATATCGGGCAAGTGTTTCGGGATCATGTCGTGAAGGCTTGCCTTCCTTGTAACTTGAATCGGGTGCTTCCCGTTTCCTTTCTCTGATATCCGTCTTCATTCAATCCTCTTGCTGGATCTTTGCTCCAAGGTGGCTCTTTCGGGATCAAGCCGCTGCTACTTGTCGAGGTTCATCTTGCCCTTGTCCGCATCGGGTACGAGGTCGTGATCCATGCTCGATATTGCTCACTTGTCCTCCATCCGAGATCTCTTTCCTTGGTTTCTTCTTCGGACCATCCTAAACACCTGAGAAAACACTCCAAACATGCAAGACTATGCAGAAACCTAACCTAATGCATCTATCCTAACATGAGTGAAGACGTGATGAAAACTAAGACTAAAGTGCAAGAATAAAGTCCTAACTATCATGAAACATGTACTAAAAACATGCAATTTACAGAGATATCAGGTTGTAGTAGTCACGATCTGCATCATCTTTGGCTGGTTTAGGTCGTTCTCTACTTCTCACTTTTGGCCTCTCTAGTGGTCTCCTTGGTTGCGGCTCTCTCTGCACATAACCACTCTTGTTAGAAACCGATTTGTTTTCATTTACTAAAGGTTGGCACCTCTTTCTCATCAAAGATGAAATAAGAACTCCTTGTTGTGGATTCTGCTCCTGGCTACTTCTCCTTTGTAGTCCTAACATCTTATTCCTGCAATTACTTAACAAACAACTTAAAAAATAAAAGCTCTCACAAGGTGTTTCCCTCAAAGTGTTTATCTCTCAAGCAAATGATTCTCCAGTGAATTCTCCAAGTTCCAGTGGAACTAACAATCAATCTCAATGTGCTTTTCTCCAAAGAATCAGATGGCAAATAAAGAGAAGAAGAAGATAGACACATTGCAAGATTTTCTTTTGGAAACTGATTGACCAAGCCCTCCTTTTTCAGATCTTTCTCTTTTTTTTTTTAATCGATTTTCTTTTTGATTGTCTTTTTTGGATTTTCGTTTTTTTTTTATCTAGGATATAGGCTGGCTCTGCTTCCTTTACAACAGATAGAAAGAAAAGAAGATGAAAAGTTGAGAAGATGAAGAGATGAGAAGATGAACAGATAAATTGAATTACCGAACTTGGAATGGTGCTGATATATCATGGTTTTTACCACTTTTTAGCCATGATATAAGTCCATTTTATAAGAGTCTTTTGTTATTTTTAGAGTCCTATTAGAGTCTTTACAGGATGGAGTACATTTGGAGCTTAATGAGAGATTTTGAAACTTATTGGAGCATTCTAGAGAAGCAAGCGAAGCAATGAAGTCGGAGCCGAAATACGCGAAGGGTGTCGATCGACACTGACCCTTGGTGTCGATCGACACCAATGAAGCCGCCCAAGTTTCACGATTCTCACAAGGAAAAGGAAATTGCCTGAAGTTCTCATTATTTACAATATTGCCCCTGGCGCGAATTTACCTCTATAAATAGGTTTTGAAGGCATTGTTTAGCCACTACCTTATTATTATTTTCTGTTTTTGAGACTTAGAGAGAGATTGATCCTGAGCTTTTGGGGAGACAATTCTGTACTCTTCTGAGAAGATTTAGAACCCCTGTATCATTCTCTTTTCTTATTTTATGCAGATTTATTCAGTTATGATTTGTGCTTTCATCTCCATATTTGAGTAATCTGCTAGTTAGGTTAGGGTGATTTATTGTTGATGATGAGTTTGTAGAATTATTAAGTTGTTAGGAAAATCAATTGGATCTTCATCTTGATTTGTGCTTATATTGATTTCTTAATGATCACTTAGAAATCAAACCTTAGGTTGTTTAATAGATGCGAGAGCATTATTAATAACTTGAACTAATCATAGATGAGCAAAATATCAATTCGCAAAGAGATTTGATTTATGGATTTTGTGAACAATCGAACCTGTTTTTAATGCTTGCCTTAATTGTTTGAATTTGCAAAGAGATTTGGAATTCTGAAATTAGGCATACATAACCTGTGCAATGAGAGTTGATTGGTTTTAAATTTGTGCTTCGAGTTCTAGACAGTTCTTAATAATTTCCTGACAGTTTATTTTCTGCATTCTCGGATTCAACCTGATAATTATCTTTGCCTAGCGCCTTAGTCTCCTGAACCTTATATCACTTTTAATTCCGTTTACTGATTTGCTTAGTAGTTTAATTTATTTTTATTGATTTGATCTAGCATAATTTGAACCTAGAAACCATAGTGTAGCATCTACTTCCTTCTGGATTCGATAACCCCTTATACTTCAACTGCGCTGCTGTGTACTTGCAGTGTTGATTTATTTGGGTAAAACTTTGACCCTATCAATTTTTTGGCGCCGTTGCCGGGTAAGTAATAACTGCCTACAGAATCTAGTATTAAAATTTTGACTAGGTTTTGTTTTTGTTTTGGTTACTAATTGATTTAGTTTTTTATTTTTGGTTTCAGGTGCATGCTTAATCGCAGTACTAGAAGCAACAAGTACAAGGAGCTAATCAAACTCAACTAGGAGCTCGGCCGTCTAGAACGAACGAAGCGAAAATCTGCAAGAACGTCGATCGACACCAATACTAGCGTCGATCGACACCCTTCGCAGACTCAGATGGCAGACCTTGTGGTTTTGATACGTGATGCAGAGGGTAATCTATTCGATACTGAAGGGCATAGGAGGAATAATCGAGGTCAGAGACTTGATGAGAATGGAGTTGCTATCATCGAGCAAGCTGTACAAGTCGCACCTGCGAATGCTGGACGTGGAAGAACGCTAAGCGAATACAACAGGCCATACCAGTTCTACGCAAACAGAGCTGCGATTCGCCCACCTCCCTTTCAAAGGCATGACTCCGAGCTGAAGCCTGCTTACTTCACACTTATGGCTTGATATGCCTATATTTTGCATCATATTTCTCTCCATTTAGTGTAAGTTTGTCATCATTTAGGATCCTTATTTAGCATCATTGTATTGCATTTCGGTCATCTAGAGTCTAGGATGTCTTTGCATGTTCTTTTGCATGTTTTGGTGCATTTGGAGTCTTGATCAGGTGAAAAGGACACTATGGAGGCGTGGATGGAGCTGGAGAAGGATTGCATAGCACTTGGAGGAGAAAGGAGTCACCAAGAAGATGAAGGAGAAGATTTCTCGTACTGGTTCGACGAGTCGGATCGACGAAGACGTCGGACCAGAATTCCATGACGACGGATCGACGAGACGGTTCGACGAAGACGTCGAACAAGATTTCCAGGAGTTCGATCCGACGAAACGGATCGATGAGTTCGTCGAACCACATATCCAGGGGTTCGGATCGATGACACCGATCGACGAGCTACGTCGAACTGAACCAAGACGTCAAGAAGAAGCCGGATGACAAGAGCTCGGATCGACGACATGGATCGACCAACACACGTCGAACCAAACATCCAGATGTTCGGATCGACCAGTTGGATCGACGAGCCTGGTCGATCCGAACACAGACGAATCCTCCTTGTCACTTTTATGGGTCCCTCCTATAAATACTCTTGAGACCTAATTTTTATGTCAACTTTGATTCTCTCTTGTCTTGTCATAAACTTTTAGCCTCTTTGAGAGAAAACCTTGTATTTGCTTTGGATCTTTAAGTTTTATGCAATATCTATCTTGAACTTCTATTAATCTTTTCTCTAATCATGTTTAACCTTTCTCTTATCTTTGATTTGATGGGTTTAACTATGATTAGTGAGTAGTTCTTTAGGAACTTGGGGATGGGTTAGATTTAGGGNCCCACTAGCCTAACCAAGTAAAGTCAAGCTTAGAGACTTAAAACAAGCGCGCTTGGGAGGCAATCCCATGACTATCATTGTATATATTTTTGTTTCAAATTTATGCCTTCTATTTTGAGTGTGTGTGAGCAGGAAGAAGAGAAAATGGAGAACTAAGAATCGTGCCTACAAGGCCTAAGCACAACAAACTCCAAGGTACCAAAAACTCCAACCTTTGTAAATATCATACATTTTTGGATTTTGATTTTTATATTTGATTGATGGTCTCCCTTGAATTTTTATTACACAAGAGACTGTGTAATTTAAGTTTGGGGGAGAGGTTGAGAGATTTAATTTTGTGTTTTGTGCTCTTATTTTTCCCATTTGCATATTTGAGTCTTCATGCATACATAAAAAATATTTTGCATAGAAAAATAAAAAAAAAATCAGAAAAACTCTTAAAAATTTCAAAACAAAATACATATAGCTTGCATTTGCATTGCCAAATATTGTAGGATTGAGTCTAGATTTTTTATCATAAAGTTTGCATCATTCATATGCATAGGGGGCAGTGATATAAAATTCAGGTGAAAAGTGTTTTAAGCTCATGTATTGGTTCAAAGCCCTAGTTAGTAATTCTTTGATGTTTTGCACAACTTTGAAATTAAGTCCTAACCATCCTTGGATCATTTGACTTGATTTTCGGTGCTTAAAGTTGAAACAAGCATGAATTGAATCTTTACCTATAAATCAGAATCTTAACATGAACATCTAATTATCATACTTGTGCATTTGGAAAAGAATACATGGATTACAAAAAAATATTTAGGCTTTCTTATTAACTTCACCACTCTCTTGTAAGCCTAAATAGAATACCACACCTTGACCCTTGCCTTATTTCAAGCCAAAATTCTTGTGTGATTGCAAATTGTGAGGCCTTATTTTCTGTTTAAACTTGGCATAAAGTGTTAGGTTTAGGGCGACATGTTTAGGCTCTCATAATGATGCTAGCTTGCATATTGAAGCTAGTTTTAAGCTTGATTTGGGATTGGGAGTTCACGGTTTTAAAAATGAGAAGGAGTTAAGGAAGTGATTGAAAAAGGGATACATATGTCTAAGTGGTTGGTCTTGGATTGTATTATGAAAAAGCTCAAGTTAAAAGAAAAGAAAAGAGCCCTAGAGGCCAAATGCATACAAGAATTTTTTTTTAAAAGAGGACTTTTTAAAGAAAGAAAAGAGCTAATATTTGTGAACTTACCACTAGTTATAAGCAAGGTAGAAGAAGTTTCCCTAAAAGTGAATGAGATTGATGGAGTTCTTGTGGGTTTATGCTTGGCGTGTCTAGCCTTGTTGATTTGGGTAGTTTCTAGAGGGTGAGTGAGCTTGGAAAACAAAAAAATGAATGAGAAAGGGATTAGCATCATTGTTAGTATACTTGGGTAGATGTGAGTCTAGTCATGTATGCATACATTGCCTTTTACCTTTAGCATTATGCATAACTTCAAACCTTTTTGAGAGAAATCAATGCTTGGAGTACCCACTTGGACGATATCATTTTTATCTCATAGCCTTGTCCCTTGCCAAATGTATTCGGTTTTAAAAATCACAAGTTTGATTCACGGTTTGATCTTAATGAATGTTAAAGGTTATAATTCTTGGATTGCTTGGAATAAACAAGTCATGATTTGAAATTTGATATGTGATGATTATGGCTAAGTCCTTTTGAGTAAATGCTTGTGTACTGCATCCTAGAATTGAGAACTAGGACCGCTGAATTGATACATTTGAAAAACACTTTGGATTTGAGCCCCCGTTTTTGATCACCTCTTCCTAGCTTGAATTGTGTTTGCTTGAGGGCAAGCAAAAGGCAAGTTTGGGGGAGTTGATATACTCATATATTTCGCATATTTAGCATGCATTTAGATTAGGTTTTCACGAATACATCATTCATAATAGGCTAGTTTGCATCATTTATCTCATTCGAAGTCCTAGAGCATTTTGCATTAGCATTTTCATGGTTTCTTGCATGTTTGCATCATTTTCAGGTTGTTTAGAGTACTTGGAGCTGTGAAGGATGCTGAGCATTGCCAAGAAGATGAAAGAAGAGCCTAGGAGTTGGCAGGAATCAAAGGAGAACTCGGACAAAAGCAAAAAGGCCGTGATCGACCGGCCGATCGAGCAGAATGACTCGATCTAGAGGAGATCGACCGGCAGATCGAGCAACCTGAGTCCATCACTCGGCCGATCGATTGATGATCGACCGGCCAGCCCGATCCAAAGGCCGATCGACCGGCCGATCGACCACTTCTACTCGATCAGCCGAGTCAAGCACACCAACTTTTCCCCAACTTGTCTAATTGTCTTCTAGTTAGGGGACCACCTTGGCATGAAAGTCTCATTCAAGACAAGCAGCCCTTGTTTTAGGGAAAGGGTGGAGAATTTTCTAATGTTTTTACCTTATGACAAAGGGGAGAAATACTTTTGTGCACACCATCACTTATCACACTTATGATAATTAACTTCACTTGTAATATTGGAAGTTAGGCGTGGAGAGAGAGTTCATACCTTGTTCTTGAGTGTTCTTCATTTGTTCTTCATTGTTCTTGCTTGTTCTTCATAGTTCTTGTTTGTTTCTTGTTTGTTCTTGCTTGTTCTTCATAGTTGTTGTTTGTTTCTTGTTTATTTCTTTTGTTAAAACTCTTGTATTTTGTATATGATTCAAGTATCTTTGTCCTTCTAATGTCAAATCTTTCTTCTTGTTAAAAACTGATTATGTTCATCAGCTCTAAACTTATGTTCAAGAGAGGTTTGAACATGATTTGTGAGTAAACCACCAAGGTTTGAGGTTGGGATGATTAAGGGGGTTGAAAACTAGATTTTGGGTATTTTCTTGTTCTTCATCTAATTCTCTTCTTGGATTTGGGGGTTTTAAGGTCTAGAGATTCTCGATGGAGATCTCTTTAATCTAGGGATTTCCTTATCCTAACAAGACTTAGGAAATCCCTTAAAACCAAATCCAAGAGACTAGCTCATCCTTTCCCATACACCGTGGGTGTTTAGGGAGCTAGTTAAGCCATTATTTAAGATTCATGCTTAATGTTCTTCATCTTATCTTTCCACCACACATCATGGGTTAGGAGGAAAGGGTGAAGAAATGATTTATACCATACACCATGGGTAAATCTAGTTTCGTTTCTTAAGGCTTAGAGATAGCACTAAGAAGTGTAAAAATATGTTTTCAAAACCCAAGTTCGAATTTTCAACCTCCCTAAGAATGAATCCCAACCTTGAATCTGTTTTTAATATTTGAAGACCAAANTCGAATTTTCAACCTCCCTAAGAATGAATCCCAACCTTGAATCTGTTTTTAATATTTGAAGACCAAAAATTATTTTCTCCCTGTTCAAAGTTAATTGTTTTCTCTAAAATTCTCAAGATTAGCTTAATTATGCAATATAGTTTTTATAAATTTGTAAAATCGTGTTTGTGCTATTTTTAATATTTTAAAAATTTTCTGGAGTTTTTTTTCCGTCTGGTATTATTTTGGAGCCGTTTGATTTTTAGAAGTAGTTTTTGAAAATCTTGTAACTTACCTTATATTTGTCTAGTTAATCCGGTTTTAGATTTGGATTTTATAAAATTAGTAGATCGGTTGCTTTATTGTTTAGGAGTCATCTAGTAGTTGTATAACCCTTCTGTGGGGATTTTAAAATAGTTTTCATGTCTGTTTGATAACCGTAAGTATTTGTTTTAGGATTGTTCTCCAATTAAACCGAATTCTGCTTAGCTTCATAGAACTCTTGTATTCTTAGTACCTTTCACCCCGAGGTTGGATTGACACCTAAAGTACTACAACTGCAAAAAGAGGCTTTAGGTTTTGATTAAGAACCGGTAAAAAGACTGATTATCAACCAGCTGCAACACCAAGCTGTCCTTGAACGCCTTGTACGCCTTGTGGACCCTGAGGTCCTTGGTGCCCTTGTTGGCCTTGTGCACCAGCTGCGCCAGCAGCTCCTTGAGCACCTTGTTGATTCTCCATTGTCACACGGTTTGCAATATCGGCTTGTTCTCAATTTCGTCTGGCTGATCTTTCGAGCAAGTTAATATCGTCGATTGGGGGAACAAGGTTTGTTGTACCGTGTGAACGTAGGTTCATGTACCTGTTTCAACAGAGAAACCAGATTAAAAATGTTAAATAACGTGAAAAATAAAAACTTGTCCTTGTAACTACCAAGAACCAAAATGACTAAATTTAACCTCAAATGGCAACAGCGCCAATTGACAACAAGCTTTTTAGGCATGTTGGGTCAATAACCTAACACTGTCAACCGTATGCAGTATAGTGTATGGGTATCAATCCATTTGGGAGTGTTAGTAAACAAATCGGTTATGTTGGTCGTTATAAGTCAAGTCGATAAGGTGAAAGGTTGAGACTTTACTACTAAAAGAAACTAAAGACTAGATCTTGTGTCACTCAAGACCCTAAATGAATGAACTTTAAACTATTTGAGCGAGAAGTAAGGATTTGAATGATAAAAAGATAAGCTTTCTAAGTAAAAGAAGGATTAAAATAGGTTATACGAACTAGGTAATTCTCGGATCATTTATCAAGCTAATGCTTTTGGATCACATCAAGACTTGGTCTTAGATGGTGATTCTTAGGTAAAGGGATCCTCAAATCATTTAGCCCATGGTTTTTGGATCTAAACTCTTTCAATCTCTATCACCATAGACTAGCTCTCACATAGAGGTACAATAGAAGAAACAAGGATACTACAACGTCCCTATTGAACCGTAAGACCCTTAGACAGATGGTTCATATGAGCCTAAGGAATCAAACTCTTGTTCATGGTTCCGGCTAAGCAAGCACGTGGTTTTCATATCAAGCCGCCTGTGGTCTTTAGACTAGATGATCAAGCTAGACTAAGCTTTGCGAGTGATTAACAAGAAAGAATCTAACTTTATGTTTTAGCTGAGCAAGAAATCTAAATCCGAGAATCCCTTGGTTCTTTTAACCTATCAAAACCCTAAAAAGGACTACTCACGCGCCATTTGAGAAACCTCAAGATCCATAAGGATGAGAAGGCAACTCATGGGTTGTAAGATAGTCAAAAATAAGAAAAGAAAGAAGCTTTTACAAGAAATGCTATGAAACAATACTTGTAAACTTCAAGATATCATAAAAGATCAAAGCTTTGAAACAAGCTTCAATGGTGGAAAAACTAAGAGTTCTTGACAACAAGAAAGACAGAAAAACTAAATCTGGAACTAGTGATAGAGAGATAGGCGTGGGGGACAAAGTATTTATACATGAAAGAGGAAAAACCTAAAACGTTGGGACCACTTTCCCGAAATGGTACTCTTTTTGACTGTAGTGTATCAGCTTCACGTCGTGGTGAGCAAGCCGATATGTCGTCTTCTTGTGATTTTTTTAGCAGTCTCGATATTGGGCAAGTGCTTCGGGATCATATCGTGGTGACTCGTCTTCCCTTACACCCAGATCGGGGACTTCTCATTGCCTTGCTCCGATATCCGTCTTCATTGAATAATCTTGATGGATCTTCGTTCCGAGGTGCCTCTTTCGGGACCAAGTCGCTGCTACTCGTCGAGGTTCATCATGCGCTTGTCCATATCGGCTAAGGGGTCGTGATCCGTGCTTGATATCATCTGTCCACCCTTCTTTCGAGATCTCCCTTTTTGTTTTCTTCTTCGGACCACACTCATTCGCAAAGCACCTGAGAAAACACTGCAAAACATGCAAGAATATGCAAAGACCTAACCTAATGCATCTGGACCTAACATGAGTGAAAATGTGATAAAAACTAAGATGAAAGTGCATGAATGGGGTCCTAACTAGTGTGAAATGTATGCTAAAACATGCAATTTACAGAGATATCATTGCACCCATGAAGTATTTCATCTACTTCTTCCTCAACTATCCATCTTCTGAACAATCCATCATCGCATTGTTTATAAAGATATAGCTCATCCCAAAAGTATCTACGAGAGTCTCGTAGATATTTCTTCTTCTTGTATCCAAAAAACCGTGGAGGCTCGATATCAGCTGCGAGGTAATTCGTATTTTGTCGGAACCATGGTGTGTTGTATGCTCCGGATTGTGCCATATGTGGGCGTTTTTTGGTTGGTCCTTCTGCTGCGGAAACTTCATCTATTGCGTACACATTCTCGTCTTCGATTCTCATACGCGAAAGGTTATCAACTACTCCATTATCCGCCCATTTTTTGTCTCTTATCTCCATGTCAAATTCTTGAAGCAGGAAAATCCATCTGATCAGCCTAGCCTTTGCGTCCTTTTTCGTCATTAAGTATCGTATTGCCGCGTGATCCATATGAACTATAACTTTCGATCCCACCAGGTATGATCGAAATTTTTCGAATGCGAACACAATAGCTAGGAGCTCCTTTCTTTTGTTGCGTAATTGCACTAGGCGTCGTCCAGTGTTCTGCTTGCGTAGTAGATTAAATGCATTTTCTTATCTTTATTCTATTCCAGAACGGCTCCTACTGCGTAGTCGCTGTCATCGCACATGATCTCAAATGGTTGCTCCCAATCAGGCGGTTGTACTACGGGGGTTGAGACTAAGGCATCTTTAATCTTCCAGAACGCGGTCAGGCATTAAATGTCGAACCTGAATTTTGTGTCCTTGCAGAGCGGGCGTTAAGTGGTCTCACAACCTTTGAAAAATCTTGGATAAACCTTCTATAGAAACCGGCGTGCTCTAGGAAACTTCGTATTCCTTTGACGTTTCATGGCGGTTTTATAGACTCATAATTTAGCATGTTTTAGCACTCATTTAGGATAGTTTTGCATTCACATATGCATTCATTTAGTCACTTTTAATCCCATTTGCATCCATATTAGAGTTTAGTAAGTTTTAGCTTAGGTTGTTGCATGTTTGCACATATTGAGTCCTTATTAGGTATTTTGGAGGCTTGAAGGACCATATGGAGATTCATGAGTGATCAAGAGGGGGAAGAGAGTTGACCAAACGAGAAGTAGACGATCTTTAGAAGTGTATCGAGCTAGTAAGCTCGATACGACCTGGCAATGAAGATGGAGGGAGCAGATCGAGCATTTATGTCGAGCTACCAATCTCGATACGAGTCCACCCGGATTTCTGGAAGCAGCGTATTGACCGTTTGTATCGAGCTACTAAGCTCGATACAAAGCCAGCCGAAGTCTTGAAGATGGCGTGTCGAGCATTCACATCGAGCTACCAAGCTCGATACAGCTCTTGAAGAAGATTTTTAGAAGCATATCGAGCTACCAAGCTCGATACTCTATCCGATTCTCAGCCTTAAATCGGGTCCCCGGTTTGTTCCAGGTTGACCTGGTTCGTCCACTGTTCACTATAAATACAAAATGACCTAATTTTTCCTGAGTATCTTTTAATCTTTTGTTCTTACTAAGAAAGCATTCTTCTTTGGTTTCTAAGTGATTTTGTAATAATTTTAATTGAGTTTATGCAATTTAGTATTTACCTTTGTTAATCTTTCATTCTCTATATCTCTAATCATGTTTATCTTCATCTCTTTCATAGGATTTGAGGGTCTAATCATGATTAGTGAGTAGTTTCCTTAGGATCTAGGGATGTGTTAGATTTAGGGTGTTTCATGGATTGATATTGATGTCTAGGTTTAGATTCTTTCATTTCCCTCCTTGTTTAGTGATCATAATGCTAGTTTAGTCATGATCAAGCCAAAACTAGAGTTTAGGGAATTTCCCACCCACAAGGTGTTTGTTGAAATTCCCCAACCAACTAAACAAGGGATTTACATTCCTAGCTGATGAAAGTGATTGTCTAGGGTGTTTATTATCAATTTAGAGCTGTTCCATAATGCTTGTTAGCTTCCTTTTCACAAATGATAGTTTGTTCTTGATTAGGATGATTAATGAAGGGATTAGTGCCATGAAAGTGGATTAGTTTTGCTTTTGAATTCTAAGCTTAGGGATTAGCATATATTGTTATTGATTGACATCATTGATTAGTTTTTGGAACACCTTAAATTGATAACCCCATCCTTGGATTCGTTTTAGTCATTTGATATTCTTGTTTAGTAGTTAATTAGTCTTTGAATCGCTTGATTAGTGCATCCATTGCTTAATTAAGGTTCTAGTTACTTTTGTTTAGTTTGTTTGGTTGGTTTGATCACTTAGGTTGATAGTTAACAACAAAACCTTTGTGCTTGCTTAGATTAAGGAGTTTTATGCATTCCTATTGTCACAATCACACCCAATTGGATTGATCCTCAAACACTACAATGACATGAGTGGGGTTTGAGTAATTGTTAGGAACAAGGAAAAATCCGCTTATTAATTTGTCCTCGTTGCCATTTGGGTTTTGTTTTGTGCATTAGGATTTTAATTCTTCTTGAGACTAAGCTTTATTTTTCTTTTGATTACTAATCTCTCTTCCTTGGTTTGCTCGTTGTCTCTATAGGTGTATGAACTTGAGATGTAGTGGACACAACAACCTAGTGATCACTTCACTCGATCTTTGCCGAAACAATCACAAGATCGACCCTGGAGCTCGATCTGAGAAGTGTGGTCTTGACCTTGAGGGACATGAAACGAGGAGAGAAATTGATCTCTGGATCGATGTAAATCAAATCGAGTCAATAATCGATCCAGACGAACGATTTCAGGCGAAATAGGCATGAGATCGAGGTCCAGATCGACCAAAGTGACTCGATCTCATGCCGAGGTAAGTTTTCGAATTTACCTCTCTTTCTCCTTCCCTCTCAATTTAAATTTAAATTTTGGTCAAAGCTGACACCTTTGACCATGGTGGACGAGCTTTGACCACAAATTCCAAGATAACTTGCATGCATGATTCCAAATCTTTCTCTTTATAAAACCTTGCCACCACACTCTCTCTTAATCCGCATTCGCAAACTAAATTTTCCAAGAAAGAGCATGAGAGTTTCATGTTTTTGGCAAGAGAAAGAGCTTTTCATTTCTTCATTTGCATCCCTTGAAAGGTATTTCAATTTTCGATTTTTATTTCTTTGGGATTGTATTGAAATTCTTAGTTTTTAGGAATAGATTGATATGGATTACGAGGGAATGATTTTAATTTTTGAAAATGTCTAAGTTTGGGGGAAAATTCTAGATTCTGCAATATTTAAAAAGAATCATCCCCTACATTTAATATGTATTTTGGAATATTCCCTAAAAATTGGAAACATTGCTTAGGGTTTTCAAGCTCTAAATCTTTTTATTCGCCCTGAATTCTCCTTGTCGTCATCTCATTCTCATTCTCTTGTGAGCTCTTGTTTTTCAGGTACAATGGCACCAAGAAATAGAAACAAAGATGTAGAACAGCAAGTGGTAGAGCACCAAGTCGTAGAAGAAGAGGAAAAGTGGAGCAAAGAAGAGAAGAAGACGAGGAATAGGCTAGAAAGATTGCAGTTTGAGCCAACGAGATTTGCAAGTAGAGAGTTCTTGCAATGGCTCGGTTTGTTGGAAGGCTTCGATGATTTGCTCAAGAACATGGGTGATAACATGCATATTTTACCCATTACTATCATAAGTGAGTGCTTTAATAATCATTTCACTAAGGTTTTGATGCATAAACACTAGATTTCGAGTATTTGGTTGTTCAAGACTCTTTTCAGGTAATCTTAGCAAAAGACGCATATTTTGGAGCAAAATGGACAATTCCGGAAACAGTGCCCGAGGACAGAAGTTCAACACCAAATGAAGGCCTTCCCACCACGAGATCAAGATCATATTTGGAGACAAGGTAGCTTTATCAGCTGTCTTTCACCTCGAAGTGGTTTGAGAGCAATCTCACGGTTGGATCTCAAGTTATGAAGGAAGCAAGAAGGACCGTCAAGCACCCGGAAGGACGAGCTGGCCGCGCCACGGCCGAACCAGACGACCAGTGGCCGCGCCACGGCCAGTCGCTCGCGCGGCCAGGCCACTCACGGATTCCCGAGCCCATTTGAAGCCCAACTTAAACCCGCAACCGTCTTATGCAAGCCAAGACCTAATCCACGACCTAGGGCACTTGAAGACCTATATATACTCGACCTTTAGGGGTTTTTTAGGGCATCACCACTTAGCATCACCACTTAGCATCACCACTTAGCATCACGAAATTCTCTTGTTACAACTTTCTTTTGGTGGCCGCAAATCATTGATTCGTGGTTTCCACTTTGTTCTTTGAGGGAGATTGATTTGTTCTTGAACCCTCTTTTATTTAAATCGATTTATACAAGTTATGCATTCATCAATCACGTTTTCTACTTCTTCGTTTATGTCTGAGTAGTTTACTTTCGTTGGGTGTTCTTTAAGGGGATCTATGGGGAATTTCATTAACTGTTGTTAAATCGATTGTTTAGGCCGAAGATTATGATTTTCTGTCTCACCTTATTCGTTCTTATTGCATGAGTCTGGCGTCATGAACTATATTCTGATCGCAGGATCTTGAGAACGACGAATGTCCTGAATCTCAGATCTAGACCAAAATAGGGTAGAGAGCATCCTTTAAAAGATGTCTGAATGTTTATTGTCCCGATCCTATTGCGTGTTCGTCTAGGACGCAGGATATGAAAGTATACCTGCGGAATGGAAGTTCGCAGATCGACCTAGTTTGATAAAGTTACGTTGTTAAAACCAGTGAATGAGTTTGGGGAAAATCGCCTAGTCTCGCTTGCTTAACTTTTGTGTATTTGATTTCTAGTTAGAACCCCATAGATTTCCCGAGAAGATTCCCAACGTGTTTGCCCCATCTGCTTTTCAATCGAGATTTACGCACTTCCATACTTTACTTTTTCCGCACTGCTTACCTGATTTCCTTTTTACAAGTCCTTAAGTTTATTTTCCATTTCCCGTTGGTTGTAGAAAAGGCTGACAACCTTCTCTATATAAGTGGTACTGCTTTCTTTATTTTCTGCAAAAACTGTGACACTTACCCCAAACCCCAATTCTCTGCGTCTTTGGTTGCCCTGATTCTTCTGTTTTGCAGTTGACCTCCTCCCTGTGGATCGATACCCTATGTACTACAACGCACGCTGTGCACTTGCAGCTTAGGGTCCTACAAATTCAAAAGCTGACGAGTCCCCAAAGAAATCCTCCAAACTCGGACGACTATTTAGACCCCATCAATGGGGCTGGCATGTCTAGCACGCATGGATTGCCCCACATACCCCGAAGCCACTCTCAACTTTCTCTCCACTTTGGAGTTCTCCTATGAAGATTCGAGTGTACAAACTCCATCCACGGGTCACCTTACTTTCAAGCTCAGGAAGCAAGCTTACACAAGTGGAGTTCCCAAAAATTCAAGTCCGCAAGCATGCTTTGGGACGTTCTTAGCGATGGAGACTACAAGGGGAACACGGCAAAAATCAAGAAAGTGAGGAACCCCTTGCTGAGGTATACCCTCAAGATTCTAGCCCACACGTTCTCAGGAAGGTCCACGACCCCAGCGGTGACAAGGAATGAGCTATGTTTCCTCTTCCAAGGGGTGAAAAACGTTTTATCTCGAGGTTTAGTCCCTTAGCCAAATGAATTCACTTGCTTGCATTGTCATGATTCACGGTTTGTACTTAATGAATGTTAAAGAGTTGGTTTGATAAGGAGACTTATCTAGATTGAAATCTTATTGCATTTGAATGTTGAGATGAGCATGGCTAACTCTTTTGGAGTAGGATAGATTCAGATGCATTTTAGAATTAAGAACTAGGACATTGAGTTGATTATGTTTGTTAGCAACCTTTAAACTTCTCTCTCGAATTTGTCTTAAATTTGCTTGAGGCCAAGCAAAAGGCAAGTTTGGGGGAGTTTATATACTTATATATTTCGCATATTCAGCATACATTTAGGATAGGTTTTCATGCATATTGCATTCATAGTAGGTTAGTTTGCATGTTTATCTCATTTTAGGTCCTAGAACACTTTGCATTTGCATTTGCATTGTTCTTTGCATTTCTGCATCATTATCAGGTTGTTTTGAGTGCATTGGAGCTATGGTGGATGCTGAGACACGATGAGGTTCAAGGGGAAGCTTGGAAGCACTTAGAGAAGTTCGGCCAAGCAAACACTCACTGAGATCGAGGAAAAGATCGGGCAAGGCAGGTCGATCTAGACAAGATCGACCACAGGATCGAGGCACTCAGATCGTTTCAAGGAAGAAGAACAAGCCTTAGATCGACCATACCAATCGAGCGACTGTACGGACCCAAAGACGTTACCCAGGAAGAACGGAGGCAAGATCGAGGTTGAGAAACGATCCAAATCAGGACGACCCGACAATCGAGCAAGGAAGTCGATCTCGGAGTTAGAACGACCCGAAGATCGAGCAAAGCAAACCAATCTCAGCCCGAGATCGAGCACATGATCGACGACTCAGCTTGATCCTATACCTTATCCAGACAGCTCACGTTTTATCCTCTTGTGAGGGGACCATTTCCCTTTGGTATAAAACTTTTTCAGACCTATTTTGGGACCATCTCTTCTTTTCTTACGTTGTGTTCTTCTTCTTTAAGCTCTCAACCGCCATTGTTTGTTTTTATTTAAGCTCTTCTTAGTTGTAAAACCTTGATTTTTAATCTTAATCTTAAGTACTTATCTCTAATCTTCTTCTCTAATCGCTTAAGTATGATTAACGGTTCTTCTCGTACATTTTTCATGTTTTTAATCATGCTTAGTGAGTAGTTTGGTTTAGATTTGAGGCCGAGGGGTTAGGGATGGTTTAAAAGCTAAGATCTTTGAGTTTAACATGTTCTTAACTCTTAACTCTTCTTGGAATGGAGGGATTAATGCCAAAGAGTCTCGATGGAGATTTTTGTGCCCTTAGAGATCTCCTTATCTCAGAAGGACTTAGGGATCTCGTAAGCCCATCCAAGAAATTATCTTCTCTTAGCCCACGACAGTGGAGATAAGGAGAATAGTTAAGCCAAGTTAAGAAATGTGTTTTCTTGCTCATCAATCATTCTTTTCCACCAAATACCATGGGTTTGGAGAGAAGGATTGATGAAGTGATCTTATCCACACACCATGGAAGGATCTTTATTTGTTTCTTAGGCTTAGAGTTAGCTCATAATTCGTGTAGATCTATCTTTGTATAAACCAAAGATTAAGCCTTGAACCTCCCTTATTAAGATCCTTAGCCTCGGATCTATCTTTTATATTTGATAAATCAAGAATCAATCTTCTTTATTTTCCAAGTCTTTTGTTTAAGTTGCTAGAAATCCTTTAATCTCTTTAATATTTGCATTTTAAGTTTTAAATCTTTAAGCTTTGTTTCTTGCCAATTTTATATTTTTAGAAATTTCCTAAGATAGAATTTAGTAGTCTAGTTATCTCTTTGGATTTATTTATCTTGCATAAGTAGTTTTTAAAATCAATTTCACCATTTAAATCCGAATATGACTTAGATTCATCCTGTTCTTGCATTCTTAGTGTTCTTTCCTCCCAAGCTGGATTGATAACCTCAACTACTACAATAACATGAGTAGGGTTGGGTATTGAAAAAGAGTACCAAAAATACCACTTAAGACAGCTTATTGTATATTTTTGACCCGAACCAAAAAAACTTCATTACCCGATTGAATCCTAAAGCGCCGGATAAAAAAAAAACTGAACCCGCATAGATCCGATCTGAACAGACCTATAGACCTTAATGCACAGGGAAAAAATATAATATGATGTGACGATGTGTTGGCTATGTGGAATCATGAAACATATACCCTTGTAAATTAGTATTAAATGATATAATTGGGATTTGTGGTAATTTTGTTCTACTAGTATAAAAGATTTAATGTAAAAAAAAGGTATAAAAGACTTAACTTCAGTTTGCTCCATACATGGAAAATGAAATTATAAATGAAAAAAAAGGAAAAAGGTGGATCAAGTGGGTCCCAATTGTTCGCATATGTTATACTTTGTTGTACTTTGCTGAGTTTTGGTGAACATCGATAAAATTACTATTGTATGATGTTACTATTGTGAAATTACAGAGTACGAGGTATTGATACTTAATATCTTCAACAACAACAAAATTCATTGTCTTTTCTAGCTTTTTTTTTTTTTTTGGAAGTCTTCTTTAGCTCTTTCTTGGTGCAAATCTTCATTGTGCAATTCTTGGATCTAAAGTGTAAGATATATCATCAAAGAAGAAGTTGATCGTGCAATTCTTAGATCCAAAGGGTAAGGTATTTCTGTTTAGTAGTTTACTAACCGCCAAGGCCGACGACATCGACAGGATCCTTGAGGTATGTGTCCCCTTCCGTCTCCCTCAAGCATTTACTTTTGCTGATTTTAAATCGAAACTGGCTCTCTTGTCATCTGTGATACTAATCGAAAGTGGCTGGTTTTAGATTCAAGTTCATTATGAAAAGGTTTTGTGATTCCAAGGTCTAATTGGGGATACACACAGTTGTTTAATGACATTTCAGATCTTTGATTGAATTAAAATTTGAAATTTTGTGCCTGCGATTTTACTAGTAAACTAGGGGTCAATTTCAGATTTTTTATTGGATGGAAATGAAATGAGGAAAATGAAATTTTCTGTCTCCAATCATGCATTTCGTGTGGATCTAAATTGGAAAGGTGAACCCGTTTCTCTGTCTTTTATCTCAAAGTTAAGTGTCATGATCAAATTTTCTTGTGGCCTGTTCTGCAGCTTACTGTATAAGTTTGACCCGAACCAGAAAAACTTCATAACCCGATTGGATCCTAAACAGCCAGATAAATAAAAAAACTGAACCCGCATAGATCCGATCTGAACAGACCTATAGACCTTAATGCCCAGGGAAAAAATATAATATGATGTGACGATCTGTTGACTCTGTGGAATCATGAAATATAAACTCTTGTAAATTAGTATTAGATGATATAATTGGAATTTGTGGTAATTTTGTTCTACTATTATAAAAGATTTAATGTCAAAAAAGTATAAAAGACTTAACTTAAGTTTGCTCGGTACATGGGAAATGAAATTATAAAAGAACAAAAGGAAAAAGGTGGATCAAGTGAGTCCTAATTGTGCGCATATGTTATATTATATGATGTTACTATTGTGAAATTACTGAGTAGCAGGTATTGATTCTTAATATATTCAACAACAACAAAATTCATTGTCCTCTTTAGTTTTTTTTTTTTTTTTGAAGTCTTCTTTAGCTCTTTCTTGGTGCAAATCTTCATTGTGCAATTCTTGGATACAAAGTGTAAGATATTGCATTGAAGAAGAAGTTGATCGTGCAATTCTTAGATCCAAAGTGTAAGGTATTTCAACAAAATTCATTGTCTTCTTTTGTTTTCTTCTCATCTCTTTCATTTATTTACTATTAGATACTTAGGTGGGTTGGGACTTACCAAAAATCTAGAGAAAATCATGCCAGAACACTAATAGAAAACTTGATATATAGAATATATTATATGAAAGCTTAAGGGAACTCTCCTGAGAGTGTCACGTCATCACACAAGAGCATGCCACGTGTTATTTGTTATTAAATTTTTAAAAATTCGTTTCATTTGTAATAAATGCGAACCAAACAAAATATTTTTATTCCCTCACATCCAAGGTGATTCGATCCCACAAACCTCTCAATAAATACAATAGCCTTATCCATTATGCTATGAGTGATCCTTGACAAAGATTGCTAAGTTTACTATAATAATAGTGAAAAAAATTAAAAAACTATGATGATCTAATACACACTACAATTTTAAATATCACTTAACAAAATAAATCAAAAGGAAAAATAATAGAATTAAATAATAAAAAAAAATCTTCAAATGAAAAAACTAGATTATATACACATCTATTGTAATTAATGACAAATAAAATTTTATTCACAAAACTCAAAACCAAAAAAAAGCATTCAAGTTAAAAAAAAAATTTAAGATTAGTGTTTCGGCTTATTTTTTCTTAAATGTAAGTTAATCTCATTTACTTTTGTTTTTATTTTTCTTTTCTTAATTGATAACATATTAACACTCATTTATTTATTAAAATCTAACTACTCATAAATTTAAATCTGACCTATTTAACATATTCTAATCGATATATCTGACCGATTCACTTACCACGTGTCGCGATCATGTTAATTACTAATTTAAACTCATCCAACTTTATATGATAAAACAATATAGACCAAACATAATGATAAACAATATCAATTTTCACTTTCTTATTCTTTTAGATTAATTTGTGTCTTCTGTTATGTAATAAATAAAATGTCAATTATTACGGTATAAGAAATAATAAATAACATATTCAAAAAAAAAAATAATTGAAAATAATAAACAAATAACACATTTACAAATCACAAATCATAATCTACTATATTATATATGAAGGGGACTCTCTAGAGGATGACATATCGGCTTCTTCTTATTAGTAAATCTCAACTTTATTTTTCCACTTGTATAAAGTATATAACCAATTAATTATTACTTTTTAAACATCAAGTAACATAAATAAATATTAACATATGTACAATTAACTATACATAAAAATCATTAAATTTGTATTGAACTATTTCTAAATTGTTATTAGCAGATGAAATTCAAATTTAATTTAAATATATAATAAATATATAAATCATATATAATACATTATTGTAAATATATCATTCTATTTTTTTAGTGATTCAATCCTTATTTTTAAATAAATTAGGACAATTGAACTTTGGTACAAGTGAAATAAAAATATGTTACTGAATAAAATTATGAAATTTTATTGAAAATATTATCTGAAATTATGATATTCAACATAATGGTAGTTTATTGTTTGTCTTGTGCCTTTTTAACGTTAAGTTTGAAATCAAATAAATGATTTTATGCATTAAGAGAGCATAATTATTGTGCATAAATGTAGTTGTAAATCATGAAAGCATAATTAATTGTTGACTTGGAAAGTTTATCCATTGCTTTGGATTATAGTGTGCGGTTTAACTCCCCCATAATAATGGAAAATAAATTTTGCGTGGTAGAGGAGTATATTCATGAGCAAAGACAAACAACAACGATTGGATTCACGGTAAAGGGAATAGAGTATATTCGATATGCCAAAGAGATTAAGGGTACAGTTAATGATGTTAATTGCATGAATAGTATAGATGAGAAAAACATAGCCATATTCAAGCTGAACGGATAAAAATCACTTGGTATTGATACATGGTAGAATCGAGAGTATCCGACGAAGTTCAAGAATATGAGAGATATTAAACTATGCCCATTAAAATGCTTATTTGATCATGTCATTTATATATAGTTTAACGTATGTTGTTCACTTTCATAGGATCTATATGGCTCAAATGCGTTATAATAATTCGTAGAAAACAGAGGAGGAACTTATAGAGCTGAAACAAGAATATTTTGGACGGTTGTTGCGATATTTTGTAAGTGTAGTAATTAATTTTTTCGATCTTAACACATATTTGTATAATAAATGTTTAAATTATTATCCACTCATTTATGCAGATTACAACAGAGTCGTGTCAAGGTCATTTATTTTCCACATGGTTAGAAGAGTTAGTGCAATTCACACTAACTGTCGTCAACTCACATATGATGTATTGCACCAGAGGTTACACTTTTAAGATTCTTCGGAAGATAGGAGCCGGCCGACTTCTGATTACGGGGTATCCACTCAGTCTGGTGATCTTGTATACTATGTTGTCAGTTTATTTTTTATGTTGATCATTACCTGAAAATTAGAGTTAATAGTTTTAATTCATGTAATAGGGATGAGCGCTTGGCATGTTGTTTTTAGGGAAGATTTGCTGAACAGATACGCTCTGCGTGTGTTGGTGGTGATGATAGATGGTTATTTGCTTACTAAGATTTGCAAAAGTTAACATCTACAAAGGTATGAGGATCTAACCACATATTATTGATATTCGAATTATGTCAAGAAGAAGAGTAGTGAAAAACCTGTATCATAATGTTTGCAGATCACGAATGCATTTGATTCCTCCAGATTGCTGATCACCTTGAAATTACCTGAATTTGATGAGTTAAAAAGAAAGTTAGTATGTTTTATCTTAACTTAATAATATATTTTCTTTTCCTACTATAATAATTATAAAATAATTTAAATACATTCGTTTATCAGTTTACCGGAAGACGAACGTGCTCTGACTATCCTTGATCCTAATGAAGTAGTCTTCATACCTAATAACAACGAGATTGATTGGGATTTGCTTCCTAGGAGCTGGTAGGGCTGAGATATTTATGGCTGCATTTAATTATTCATATATTTGAGATCAATGCAGAGTGTTGAACCTCACCAAGAAGAACATGCGACTTATTTCGAACAATCTGTCTGCAAAGGAGGCAAAGGAGCTTGAAATTTTTTCTAATTGGATATTGGATGTTGGAGATGGCAAGATTGCTGAACCAAATGATCGTGAGGCTTTAATAGATATTCCAGAATAGTTTCTTATTATTGACTCCAATGAGCCAATTGAAGCCATCAGCAAAGACGTCTATGGAGATATTGCTTCCTTACAAGAGGATTAGGATCCTAAATTTTTTCAGAAAAGAGCTATTCTATGTCCTACAAATGATGATGTCAATATGATTAATGATCAGAGGTTGGATAAACTATCAAGTTTGCTTTCAAAGTTGGTTTAATATCATCTATTCTCTAAGTTTTTAAAATTTTAATGAATATCTGTTTTGAGTCATTTTTTAATATAACAAGAGAGAAAAGGATTTACCTAAGTATGATTCTATTGATCCTACCGATATAAGTTCAGTTACTAATAAAACTCTATGACCTGATTTTCTAAACCAAATCAAGGCATCTGGATTACACAACCATAGTTTAAGACTAAAGATTGGTTTTCCAGTTATGTTGTTAAGGAACATTGATCCTATGTGAGGGTTAATGAATGGTACTAGACTTCAAATTAATCAGATGACAGATTTTATGGTGGAAGCTAGAGTTATAGCTGGTGAAAAGGTTGGTGTTAAAGTTATAATACCTAGATTGTTGATAACACCATCAAATCTCATACTACCTTTCAAGATGTGTAGAAGACAGTTTTCAATTTCTGTTGCATTTGCGATAACAATACATTAGAGTCAAGGGCAATCACTATCTCAGGTTGGGCTCTTTTTATCTAGGCATGTGTTTTCACACGGACAACTCTATGTCGCTATATTTAGAGTTCCATCTAAGAAAAGTTTGAAAGTTCTAATCGTTGACAAAGAAAGAAAGTAACAAAAGAATACCATGAACATTGTGTTCAAAGAGATTTTTCAAAACCTCTGATTTGTTGCGGTTTATTAATCAGTATATGAAACATATGGTAACACTTTTTACACTTTCTTTGTTTGTTTTAGATTTAATAAATTTTTAAACCATAACCTATTTATTCTGGTTTCGTTTCAGGAATCTTCATTCATTTTTAAGAGTTCAAGATCTACAATGGCAAACTCTTGGAACTTTCTTTTTTATCTATAAATTTCTTAACTATGTTAAACATGAATCCATAGAGACTACTTTACTTTACCATTCAGTTTCTATATAAGTTTTCAATCAATTTATGGATAAATACATTTATATGGTCGTTAACAAATCTATCAACAAAATGTTTAAACAATGATTCAGTAATGCTGACCTTTTTATTGGGACTAGAAAGAACACTCTTTCTGATGATGTATTGGGTTTCTCGTTTGTTTCTAATTTTCTTGCGAATTTTCAACATAAAATCTGACCTGCAAATTCGTAAAAAGAAAAGATTTTATTATGTGACAAAATAGACAGTGTATCATGTTATAATTTCTGATTAACATTAGAAAGATAACTAATGCTAATATGTTAAACATATGATTCCTGTATTTATACTGAAGACTAAAATGATGTGTGGACAAACAACAGTAACATTGCGTGTTGACTCCAACGAGCCAATTGAAGCCATCAGCAAAGACGTCTATGGAGATATTGCTTCCTTACAAGAGGATTATGATCCTAAATTTTTTCAGAAAAGAGCTATTTTATGTCCTACAAATGATGATGTCAATATGATTAATGATCAGAGGTTGGATAAACTATCAAGTTTGCTTTCAAAGTTGGTTTAATATCATCTATTCTCTTAGTTTTTAAAATTTTAATGAATATCTGTTTTTGAGTCATTTTTTAATATAACAAGAGAGAAAAGGATTTACCTAAGTATGATTCTATTGATCCTACCGATATAAGTTCAGTTACTAATAAAACTCTATGACCTGATTTTCTAAACCAAATCAAGGCATCTGGATTACACAACCATAGTTTAAGACTAAAGATTGGTTTTCCAGTTATGTTGTTAAGGAACATTGATCCTATGTGAGGGTTAATGAATGGTACTAGACTTCAAATTAATCAGATGACAGATTTTATGGTGGAAGCTAGAGTTATAGCTGGTGAAAAGGTTGGTGTTAAAGTTATAATACCTAGATTGTTGATAACACCATCAAATCTCATACTACCTTTCAAGATGTGTAGAAGACAGTTTTCAATTTCTGTTGCATTTGCGATAACAATACATTAGAGTCAAGGGCAATCACTATCTCAGGTTGGGCTCTTTTTATCTAGGCATGTGTTTTCACACGGACAACTCTATGTCTCTATATTTAGAGTTACATCTAAGAAAAGTTTGAAAGTTCTAATCGTTGACAAAGAAAGAAAGTAACAAAAGAATACCATGAACATTGTGTTCAAAGATATTTTTCAAAAGCTCTGATTTGTTGCGGTTTATTAATCAGTATATGAAACATATGGTAACACTTTTTACACTTCCTTTATTTGTTTTAGATTTAATAAATTTTTAAACCAGAACCTATTTATTCTGGTTTCGTTTCAGGAATCTTCATTCATTTTTATGAGTTCAAGATCTACAATGGCAAACTCTTGGAACTTTGTTTTTTATCTATAAATTTCTTAACTATGTTAAACATGAATCCATAGAGACTACTTTACTTTACTATTCAGTTTCTATATAAGTTTTCAATCAATTTATGGATAAATACATTTATATGGTCGTTAACAAATCTATCAACAAAATGTTTAAACAATGATTCAGTAATGCTGACCTTTTTATTGGGACTAGAAAGAAGACTCTTTCTGATGATGTATTGGGTTTCTCGTTTGTTTCTAATTTTCTTGCGAATTTTCAACATAAAATCTGACCTGCAAATTCGTAAAAAGAAAAGATTTTATTATGTGACAAAATAGACAATGTATCATGTTATAATTTCTGATTAACATTAGAAAGATAACTAATGCTAATATGTTAAACATATGATTCCTGTATTTATACTGAAAACTAAAATGATGCGTGGACAAACAACAGTAACTTTTCAGATACTTTGTTGGAAAGGGCGAAAAGCTGAGTTGTTACTTGAAAATAACAACATCATATAACAGTAGAAGCTTGTTGTTGTTATTTTCGCCCAATGCATCTTATCAGACCAAATGTTAAAATAAATAAAATGAAATAAATAATAATTAAACCCTAGATTTTGTCTCCTATATAAGTCTAACTTTCTGGTCATATACCCGTACAAGCATTCTCAAAAAAAGATTTTCTAGGAAATTTCAATAAATTTTAGAATTACATATGGCTCCCTTTACTAGAGTCGACTGTTTGGGCCCATGGAAGATGAACTCGAGAATATGTGTAAATGTTCACAGGAAATGGGTAATCCAAAATAGGATGAGTGATGATCTATTAGAGTTCATCTTCGTTGATAAACATGTAAGTATGCAATTTTTTTTTGCTCAATAGATTTTCAATTAGTTAGGTAACCGTAACCATTTTTTTTTAATTATAAGGTAGCAGAATTCAAGCAAGTTTTCAAATGTCCTAATATTTTGCCATGTTTAATAGCGTGCAAGAAAAAGGAGAGTGGAGGACCATTAAGCATTTCACACTGTCAAATGCTCCTTATTCTAAATTGTTAACTAAGACTACAAATAAAATCATTTTGAAACTACAATTGGTAATGAAGCTTATAGTCGTTTATTGCATCACTTCGTGAAGTTCACCAATTTTGAAAACTTAATTCCTGGAACATGGAATAATATTCCTTATCCTGTTAGTACGTTTTTGATTTAAATTTAAATGTATACATCTATTTCTATATAATATGAAAGTCAAATGTGTAGTTTTTATTTTCACATATCTGGTTGGTATTGTTGAACATGTTTGAGAACTCCATTAGTTGCAGATGAAGATTTTCCTGACAGACATAAATGCCAACTCTAGTTTCGACTCAAAGACACATCGTAAGTTAAAGATTTATATTTCTATTCTTTTTGCAAACTCACAGTAGATAACTTTACTCAGAGCCGGCCCAACGTTGTGGGACTCCTAAAGCCCAACCAAAAAAAATGCCCATAAATATCTCAAAAGTTGCAGATTGGATGGTTGAACCTGGTACCTGGAGGTTGAAAAGCTAGGGTTAACCGCTGTGCTACAAGGCTTTTTAGGAAAATTAATGCCCCTAAATTATTATATATATTTTGGCGCCTAAAGCTGATGCTTTACCTGCTTTAGCCTAGGGCCGGCTCTGACTTTACTCATATGACAAAATCTTTTTAAGTGGTTACAAGATAGTGTGTATTGCAGATGGAAAGATGGTCATAGATTTTTATTAGAAATGGCTTGATGCTGGTCCTGGATTACTTATTTATGTTTTGAGTGACTGGCGTGCTCATGATGACTATTAGTGAAATTCAAATCATATTAGTAATGTTAAGTAGTTCATATATTATATTCGAAATATAGTACTTACCTTATTCTATATATTGTAATGTGAGTTAACCATTAAAGATGATAGGAGGAATCTCGAGGTTTTGGTTTGATTTCTAAATTGCGAGCTAGCTCCAAGACTCTAGAATGCTCCTACCAAATTTCAGCTCAAACCGAGCTCATTTGCCAACCAAAAATTAAAACTCGTTAGACATAACACACTGATTTGCAATTGAACAAATAGCTTCATAAAGACATCCATAATTATCAAACTAAACGTTAACTTCTCAATCCCACCGTTGCTTATTAAAACCAATATTCTACCCTTCTTTCCACGAAATATCATCTTGATCAGATATCATTTAACCCTCAAAACGTTCTTTTTAAAAACCTGCAGCGAAACTGTTTTTCTGTAAATCTCATAATCTTATGATTCTGGCCGATCACTTATAATTCTGATTGATAAACCGTTGAATCCCTCAAATTATCTGAAGCAAGATCTTTCCATTGACAGCTTGAACGTTTTCTGAGTCCTTCTGGTCTGGATGGAATCCCTTGCCAAAGTAACCTACACGATCACTGTTTCCTCACAGTACAAATTGCAGGTTTCTCAGACATTTCTTGGCCAGGAAGCAAACTCTCCACGCTGCATCTCCGGTGGAACTAGGGTTCCGATCTACCTCCAATGGATTCCTGTGTTGATGTTGATCACGCTGATACCTTCGTTCTTCAAAACCAGCGTCTCCTCCAGCTACAACGAGCTTCCAAAGTCAGCTCTTTCACACTGCCTTCTCCTTCAATCTATTTTGCTTGAACTCAGTTTTTGACATTTCGATCTGCTCCGATCTACTTAGTTTCTTTTTCTCTTTACTGTCACAAACTAGATCTTCCTTTTTCACTGTTTTTCTTTTTTGGTGGTGTCCTCTTCACCACAACGTCTCCTCGGATCTACTCTCGCACATTATCTTCTTCTTCTCTATCTCTTCTTCTTCGTGAGCATCGTCTTCTCCTCTCACTCCATTGCGTCTCTCTTCCACCTCTCTCATCTGATCGAGGCAATCTCTTCTTCACTCTATGATCCCTCTTCCTTTTCTATTATCTCTTGTTCTTCTTCTTCCTTGAATTTGATCTCCATTTCTTTCCTTCTCTCTTTCTCTCCCTTCACGATTCTTTTTTGCTAACTCTCTTTTCCTCCTTTCTTTTTTTTTAGCGGCGATGAAGATGTTACACACAATAACTCCAAAAACCCTTCTCATTTAACATGCTTATTATTGGATCTTATTGGGCTTTCATTAAATTTGAGAACTTGGGCTTCACAAACGCCGAATTTTAAAGCGGTACAACGTGGAATGGGGGTGTTACAATTCTCTCCCACTTAAATTGAATTCGTCCTCGAATTCGCTGAACTGCTTCTCTCCCACTTGGTTTTCGACATAACCTCTATTTGCATTGTAATGATCCATTCACCTTTGAATATTCGGTTTTCTTCACTTAGCTTCTAAACCCCTTCATTTAAACAACGCGAACACTTACTGATTCTGAAACACACTTCTACTAAACTTTACTCTAGCGCGAGATCTTAGTCACCCAATAAAAATAAATTATACTCTTGAACAAGAAGTTTGTATATGCGTGATAGGTAAAGTGGTCTATTCACGTGATCAAATCTGAAATTAGGTGAAGTCTATTCACATGATCAAATCTGAAATTTGAAATTTACCATAGATGAATGAAACTTACCAGGTCCATTGGTCAAGATGATCACGTCTCAGCCTCTGTCTCAGACTCTCAGCTGCGTCTCAGCCTCTGTCTCAGACTCTCAGCTTCTCAAACTCTCTATCTCAGTCGCTCAAACTCTTTATGAATCACAGAATCAGCCGTTTGAGTTTTGACTTGCCTTTAGGCTTTAGTTAGGGTTATTAATAGTAGGGTTTACGAGCATCTAGTTGGTGCAAAAGGTTTAAAAACTTGGATTTTATTTTAAATCTTTACAATGTTTAAGATTAATCAATGGTTAAAATCTTCAAATCATAACAAATCATCAAACATCTCGGTCCAGCTTTTAAGATTTTTTAAAAACTTGTGTAAGAGAGAGATATAGAATGAATTTTACCTTCCAATGTGCCTCTTTGGCCTCTGCAGACATCTCGGTCCAAGTTTCCTCTCTGCAGACATCTCAGTCCAAGTTTCTTCTATACACTCCTTTACCTTATCTACCATAGACAAGTAAGCCATGTAATTAAATAGAAATTAGTGAGATAGCCAAGAGGATAGACAAAACAGAAGAAAAACAACCTTTGAAAAGAATAACAATTAGGACAAATAACTCAAATCTCACATTGTGGCTGAACCTCTGGAAGTAGTTGCGGACCTTGCGGCATCAGTTTTTCAATGAGGAAACCATGATCATATATGACCTGTTCCAAAACGTTAAAGTAAGAAACCTTAAACCACTCAAAAGATAAATTAACACACTTCCACAGTGAGATACAAAATGACCTCTTCGTCATCAACAAGAGAGAAGCATTAGCCATGAGTTCTTTGGAAAACAAGGAAGGATCAACATTTCGTTAAGCCCATCTGAGAAAAAAATATATAAACCTTATTAAAATTGAAAGAAAACCAAAATAACTAAAAGCAAAGTTATGACTCCTCCTCTTTAGCTAGTTACTAAGAGAGCATATTCCCCCAAAAAAACAAAGATAATTCATCAATCACATCTCAAAATAACGAATTCTCAATGTGGAATTAATAATTAACATCTCAATTGTCACAGATGAAGATTCAAAATTCACAAATTTATGATTCAAAATTTCAAATTTCTTGACAGCATACGTAGAGAGTCAAAATCCAATGGACAAAAGCTTAAAATTAGAGAGAATGAGTTTACTAACCGAGCTCCAAATCCAGCAGAAGAAAAACAGTTACAAACTTACGTGATGCTTATGAGTTAGGCCAACGAAGATTTTTAATCTTAAAAGTTCACATATCTATCATAATTGTCTATTTTGTGATTACCACACAGCGATGAAAAGGCCAAACATAAAGAGTCAGCTTAATTTGAACGTGGAAGACAAAATCAGATGAATATATGTGGCTGGGAAACTACTCATCAGTACTCAGCAAGAGCAAAGCTTCCGTTTTCTTAAAATTAATTGCAATTTCAAACCAATTTGGAATTCGATCTCTATTGGAAACTAATTACCCATTTATCCTCTACATTTCAATATATACTCAGAGAACAACATTAAACAAAGGTTTAGCTAAAACGAAAGTGGCTTACAGGTACATTGGAAGAAGAAGAAACGAGGTGATGAGAGTATCTAAAACTCTTCGTTTCACTTCGTCTTTCGGTAGAACTGAAAGAATCAAACCCGAGCCTCCTTGATTCATAATCAGACCAGCTTGCAGAAGACGAAGTGAAATGAAGAGTGTTGAGATGGCGAATGAAGATCCTTAGATCCGAAATCTTCAGCTCCCCTCCTTATAGCGCCAAATTGTGTGTGCTGGATTTCACACAACGATTTATCTGTTAGGAAAATAAAGAGGACGCAAAGATTCTAAGCAAGAAACCGAAACAGAGATCCAAATATGGCGATTTTATTAGAGTTGTTGTGATAAGCTTTTTTAGGGTACAGTGTTTTTCTAGGTAAAGCGCGGATCCCGCCCCGAATGAGCTAAGGGTCCTATTTATACATCTCTATTCGTAAATCTAAGTGAAGATCTATAAAATCTTCTAGTAGATTCTTCTTTATCTCCCCTTCGCGGCGCTCCCTTCCGTGAGGCTTCGTCTTCTAGGGCAAACCTCACTTCGGATTTCCTTGTGGGCTAAGACTCTGCCCATTTGCGTAACAATCCGTCTTGGGCTCGGCCTCGTGCCTTAGTTTCGAGCTCGGATTACTTCGTGGGCCCGTTGCACGGATTATCAAAGGGAGACGTTGATTTGGTTTGGCTCGTGCATAAATCCATGAATTTACGGTTCGGCTCGGGTTATGCTCGGTTTCTGCACAGTTTGTGTACCGATCCGAGCCCGGGTTATGCTCGGTTTATGCACGCTCCGGTTCACTTCGGTTTTGTGCACGATTTGTGCACCGAGGTGGTTTATCTCGGCTCGTGCACGGTTTGTGCGCCGAGGTGGTTCACTTCGGTTCGTGCATGGTTTGTGCGCCGAAGTGGTTTACTTCGGCCCGTGCACGGTTTATGCGCCGAGGTGGTTCACTTCGGTTCGTGCACGGTTTGTGCGCCGAAGTGGTTTAACTCGGTCCGTGCACGGTTTGTGCACCGAGGTGATTCACTTCGGGTTTGTGCACGGTTCGTGTACGAATCGTGCACGGTTAAGGAATTATCCTTCATACTTAGCTTCTTCTACGATTGATCTCGACTGGGTTGAAACCGACCCCAACAGTTAGCCCCCCAGCTCGTTAGGCTCGGAGACGAGAGTGACGAGTTGTCAGGATAGGCGAGATCAATGTCCCGAGGTATTTTTACTTTGCCACGGAAGTATTCTATCTAAGCGACGAAGTGAATAGTTTAGTGCCGAGGCGTTTCGTGCTCAAGGGCCGAGGTAAATGGCTCGGCACCGAAACGTGTTTTTTGTTGTTTTTTTTTTTTTGTCGTATGCCGAGGTGAACAGCTTTGTTTCCGAAACGTTTTCAAGTGATTGGCTCGGCTCTTGACTTCGCACCAAGGTGAACTTGTTTGCCGAGGCGAAGTGTGAAGCTCGTCGCCGAGGTGCTAATTTTTCTGCTCGGCTTCCAACTTGTTACCACGTTGCTCAACTCATTCGCCGAAGCGTGTAAGTTGCGACCGAGGTGGTTGTTCTTTTTTTTGAGCCGAGCTTTCGCCTCGGCTATTCCCGCGGGAACCATTCACCTCGGAACGTCTGACACTTAGGGAATTTTTACGATTTTTTCTTGCATGGGCTTTTGATTTTGGGCCGATATCGCCGGTCTTGGGCCTATGTTCACCAGGCATGGGCTCGTCTTGGGAAGTGGAACCGTCTCGCGTGTTCCCGAGGTCACGCGCTGGCTTGTCTATAAAACACTGAGGTTCCTCTCCACTCCTTCATTATCATCGCTTCTCAAAAAATTTCAAAAGGTTGGTTTTCTTTCTACTCTCCCTTCTCTCTCTCGTTTATGTTTAGATTTTGATTAGGGTTCTTCAGATTCCTACCGAGCCGCCGTCATCCGCCTTAGTTCTCCGATCCATCTTCAAGCGATCTCCGAGGAATCGATTGATCTTCAATGTCTTCATCCAGTCTCTGAACCGAAGTGATACACGAGGCGATTGTAACGCCTTCGCACTCCGATTCTTGGACCGAGGTGGTCCCTGAGGCGAGCACGAATAAACCCCGAGATGCCCCTTCCTTCATCTCCCGAGGTGCGACAAGCACTCCGATCCTCTCTCCCCGAAGAGAGCCGAGCGCGCAGCTTTCTTCGCGCTGAGGTGATTCGATCCTTGAGGACTCCGTCGGCTCGGTTAACTCTCCGACTAAGTTGGGGAGAAAGATATTTTCCTCTCCCGCTTGTCATTCCGCCGAGCTCTCGTCTACCAATCGTGCCGAGGAGCATGTCCCAGGGTCTAGGGACCCATCTGAGCCGAAACCCGAGGAAGAAGACTGGAACTAGGATCCAGTCAAGGCGAGGCGAGAGTTGGACGAGATAGTGCGGCTTCAAAAGGAGAAAACACCTCGACGTCGAAAAAAGAAGATAGTTGCCAACCCGCCCGGTTCTTCTCTCTCGACGCCGAGGTCTTTGGCATACATCCGAGCTCGTTTCGGGATCAGTGAGGGTGTTGAGTTTCGGCTTCCTTCCAAAACGGACCGAGCAGACAGCCCGCCAGCCGGTTATCTCACAATATACGAAGTCTTCCTTGCCAAATGCTAGCTATGGTTCCCGATCCCGAAACTTATCTCGAAGTACTTATGGTCCTGCGGTCTTGCCCTAGCTCAACTGACACCGCGGGCCATGCGACATCTAGTGGGATTGCTGAATCTGAGCTATGAGTGCGGGATAGAGCTTTCGCTGGGCCATCTCGAGAACCTTTTGGATATCCAACGTAAACCCAAAGCCGAGGTGTACTACATCTCGAACAAGAGAGATTGTAGGATAATCCAGGACTTCCCGTGTAACACCCCGACGCAATCTAGGCCGGATTTGAATCGGTCGGCCGCGCAACAATCAAACAAGAACATGCACGGCCAACCATCCAACCCAAACCAGAGCGGAGATGCCACAATGTCGAACATCACAAACGGTCCAGCCATGACCTCAGAACGAATCCAAAACCGTGGCCGGTCCATCCGCGATATCCGACCCTCTCGGCCGAGGCCTAAGGCTTTTCAACCCGTACCCAAGCCGAGAGTTGTGTTAGCCTGGAAAAGACTAATATCAGATGAAACAGGTTAATATAAAAATAAACTTTATTTATTCATATATTAAGGTTTCACAAAACATTACAAAAACTTTGACACGGTGGTCTAACGCCCCAAAGAATTATACAACAAGCATCAAACGTTTATTTTACAAAGACAACAAAAACCTACACTGGCGGCCTAACGTTCCTTGCTTCCCGCTACTGGTTTCCCGACTATTGGTTTCCTGCAAAGTAAAGTGAGGGATGAGCGCTACTCGCTCAGTGAGTCATGGCTCCCCTAACATATATAATAATTCCCCAACCCAAAACCCAAAATAACCCACAACACGCAATTCACACAAAGTCAGTGTAAGAAAAAACAATCACGTCATCAGTACACCATCACCAAGGCCTCGCACATTCGATCCTATACCTCTCGTGAACACCCATCTCACAACCACAAAGGCACGCGAGACAGAACATCACCAATCCAGGGTCCGAATTTATACGGCTGCCCCGGCTATCCCGTCGGATAGTGCTCGGCCATAGGCTGCAACCCCGTTCCTCCGAGTCCGCACGAGGTAGGATCGAACCGCCACACATCTCATCACCAATCCCCATAAAAAAA